>VDFB02285689.1:72566-281188 GCA_007258455.2 Sequoia sempervirens | reverse complement strand
TTGATTTTATTTTCTCGCACTTGCTTTTGGGAAACTAGCACACTTGCCTCAAATATGCTAACATTTTCCTAAAGAAACTCGCTTTTTCTTGAGTAAACATTGCATTTGACAAAAACACATAGAAGTTGCACTTGCCATTCTAGCTCACATTTGTTTCTCCAAAACCCATGCACTTGACACATTTTTGGCCGCACTTGACTAATCTAGCCACTTTTGCTCACAATTTTGTGCCTTTACTCAAAAACTAGTGCTATTGCTCTATCCTACTGACAATTGGGAAAAAAAATTGAAGCTATTTACAAGATCATTGTTAGAATGTAACAATTGGAAAACTAGATAAGTCATATAGTACCTTATCCATTATTTCCATCCCACTTGTTAGAAATCAAAATCAAACAAACCACTGGGATCATTCCTTCACTCAGACATCTATGATATCAATAGTTACTTAGGACTCACAGATAGTTCAACTAAGCTTTTCCACACCATATCCTCTAGAAAAGGAAGTGAAACATCGATCCTAGTCCTTCAACATTTTTATTTCTAAAAAGTAGCACCATTCCAAAACAACACTCAAACCTTAGGATCTTGAGCTTCATTGCAACCATCTCAAACACCATTACACTTTATGACCATTTGGCAACTGCCTGCTCCAATTCAATGATGAAATCTTTTAGGACCAATCCTACAACCTAGTCTCACACACATTGAGGGTGAAAAAAATGATATCATGAGAAGTTTAAGAACCTTCATATTTGAGAAGAATGAAACACCCAACCAGTGGAGAAACACAACACAAATCTTAGATGAAGAGGAAGAGAAAGTAGACATAGTAGCTGAAAGACTCGTGTTACCACCACCTACTTTGCAATAGAAATACATCTCTCATGATTTTTGGAAAGAGAAATATCCTTACATCCAACAAGAGAAAAATACTTAAAACATAAATCCGTACACCAAATTCCAAAGAACCACCCTACAAATTTTTTTTCCAAAGGGTACATCCAGAGAAGGTATCACATCCACCAAAATACACTATACCAAATAGGCCAAATATTTTCAAGATACTAGGAGTCATGAAAACATTCACAAAAGCTTGACAATTGTTTATGACAACTACAAGATCACAACATAGGAAGAACATTGAAATGAACAAGAACAACATCAACATCCCACCAAAAAACACCACGAACGATGGTAGAAGTAACCCATGAGGGTATAAACCAAGCGACCTTATGATATGGTATTGAGTATCAAAACATCCCCAAAAAATTCTGATCTATTATCCAAATCACTCTTATTAAGGGTCACAAATCAAGTAGGGAAATAGCATCAGGGGTTTCAAAATCACCATCAAAGAGTAAGTCTAGAACATCAAATTTCCCTAAATAAAATTTATGAAAAGATTGAGGAAATTAAATGAGTTCGAAATATGACATATCATTAACAACTTATTCAAGGTCAAAACATTACATATCCACAACCAATGAACATCATTCCACAAACACCTGAATATCCACATTAACAACACTTCCAATATCAACAATATCAAGAAGTTCCGTAACACCAAGGTGTACCTCAAGTGCAACATCAAAATGTACCTCAATTGCAGTATCAAGAAGTTCCGCAACACCAAGGTGTACCTCAAGTGAAATATCAAAATATACCTCAAACACAGTATCAAGGAGTTCTACAAAATTAAGAGAAAAATAATAAAGAAAATCCACAAAGGAAAAATTACCAAACAAGAAGGAAATTCACCCCTTTGGGAGATACTTTAGAGGTAATCATGCACAAACTAGTACAATAGGAACTTATCAAAATCAATGACAACCCAACTTATGGTGAACCAAACTTTAAACTTTCTTGGTATAACAAGTATGAACAATGTGAGTTCCACAAAATCAAGGGTCACCCAACAAACATATGTGCTACACTTAAACATCTCATCCAATACATTATTGATCAAGGAGAAATAGCTATTTATGTTTAAGGTCCATCTACCAATGACAATATTGACAATGTCTCAACCTCAAAAGTTGAAAACAATGATCAAAAGCTATCTATCACTAATCACATTGATGATATCTCTACATCATCCAATCATCCAATGAACAGGACATAAATCAAGAATTTATTCCCAAGCATGATCAAAATCAATCACCCAAGTCTAGCAATGATCCAGTCCAAGATATATTGACATCATCCGACACCATGACAGTACATATTGATGATCAAGAGACTCTTAATCCAACACTAATACCCAATGCAAAAAATCTAAGCTAAGAGCTATCACCCATATGTCCACATTTTGAGGAAATCCAAGGATCCTTTACAAGAAATCCATTCTTTGAAATTGATCTATGTCAAAAGCACAAACCAAAGCATATCAAAGATAACCCCACATAAATTCAAGATCAAGAATCCTTATCATCAAAATACTACAATGACTTGGTAGATATCTTCCAAGACATACAAGGTTTTCCAAAATAAGAACAAATCCGTATGCCAAGCACACATACATCTACCCATGAGATGCTTATGCCTAATGGACATGTAGATGATCTTCATCTAAGACAAGAGTCTCATACTATTGATGAAATTACCAAGAAACAAGAGTCACCTACTCTTAACATCTTTACACATGATCATAGCACAACAAAATCTATAGACATATCAAAAAATGATCAAGAAGAAACATTAAAATTAGAAACATCCTCCAAGAAAATTGAAGACATTAAGCATGAAAATATGGAGCATAGTATCTTAAAATTAGAAAAGATAAATGACAATCCTAAGCTGCAGAGCATTAGGTATACAACAATCAAGGAATCACCAATATATTTTGAAGGGCCATCAAAATATGATATTTCACAGAATCAAGCCAAAGATATCAATTAGGAAGTTATTCCACATACGAAAGATCCTATCAGTAAAGAAGCTATCACCTCTGAAGATCCACAACAAGGAATAGAAGGATCAATGCCTTATTTCAAAAGTAAATAATATCCTATTGCAAATAATTTTTTTCAATGGGTTCATTACCAAGACAGAGGATTAGGTCTACATGAATAAGGTATCCTAGCACCAGTGTATATTATTGAAAATCCTAAGCATCAAGGTCTTGGTTATTAAAAAATTAAGGGATCTAAACATATCAATGATACCTCTATAATAATGGGGGTAACTTTATGTAATGCAAGCATCAACATAGAGAGCACAAAGAGTCCTTATGATGAAATTGCTACCAATGCTACAACTAGCCTGTCATGAATTTTCATCCACACATATTTCAACCCTCTAATTGGGACCAACAACAAGAGAAAAATATATTTCCAAGAAAGAAACAAGTCATTGAAGCAAAATAATCAATAAAACAAAATGGATAAGAAAATTTTTGTGGGTACAAATGAAAAAGCAAGAAAATAATCCCTATCAAACTCCATTAGTCAAAGATACTATGGGGAAAAATAAAAAAAAGGAAGTTCATCCATCAAAAAGTTCTAGCAATGCAAAAGAAAGCTTCAAGAGTGACCTACAAGGTATATCAAGACATTAGTCCCAATTGAATCTCCATATCCACCCATCATTTCTCAACATCCCAAGTTTGGAAAATAAAAGGTTCAAAATTGTCAACCACTCCATCTGAATATCATATCCCTCAACACATTTCACCACCCAGGATATCCAAATCTCGCATTAACCATGCATTGGAAGCAACCCTTCATCATAAGGATTCTAAGCGCACTCTATCACAATGTGCACATCAAGGTAAGGTTAACACCGGTATTGACAAGGAATACAAGAATTATCAGGGGTTACACTCAAGTGCCTATACCTTAGCAAAACAACTCCTCCAAGCAGGATATTGTTGGCACTTCATGACAACAACAACCATATAACCACCAATAATATCTACATCAGTACCACTAGGTGGTTCAACATCAGCAAAAAAATGTCACCATGATGAAAACCTGGTAAACATGCGTCTTGTGTGACATCAAAAATAAATAAAAAACAAAAAAATAAAGAAAATAGTCGAGAAAAATTGTCCTCTAGTGAAAACCACTATGTTGGCACTTTGGACAAGTACCATGATGAAAACTTGGCAAACAAGCATCAAGTGGAAGAATAGAGCACTACATGTTCCATTTCAGGTGGAAGCATCTCAACCTATCCATAACGAACCCAATCCATTTTTATCCAAATCTAACGTATCTTGATCTTGACAAATGACTGGTGTACACTTTAAATTTTCTTATGGAAAAAATATTGACATGGGTCACTATCATTGATCCTATCCTCTCCAACATTATCTGAGTCACGAGACATTGCCCAAAAGGGGCATACTCTATCCAAACATGTGATCCTATCACAAGCTAATCCATTACCTACATTTCTAGACACTAGGGGGCAAGTACTTACATCTTGCTTTAGAATAAATCTTGATCTATGTCTTCTAAACTCATAGTGTGATCTAGACATTA
This sequence comes from Sequoia sempervirens, assembly GCA_007258455.2. Taxonomy (NCBI): domain Eukaryota; kingdom Viridiplantae; phylum Streptophyta; class Pinopsida; order Cupressales; family Cupressaceae; genus Sequoia; species Sequoia sempervirens. Next base: position 276,701 of record VDFB02285689.1, on the reverse strand, counting down.
TCCCAACAACAAGGTATCCTGCCAATCCACCACTAGGGTAACCTTCAAAAAAAATCATCCCCACAACAAGGTGACCACCAACGCACTACCAAGGTAACCTTCAAAGATACAAACAATGTGGATTATTCCTTCACTCGAAAATTCTAAGATATCAATAGTTGCTTGAACCTCACAGCTAGTTCAAGTAAGCTTTTCCACAACATATCCTCTAGAAGAAAAAGTGAAATATCAATCCAAGTTTTAAAGCATCTTAGATCCCAAGAAAAAGGGTAAAAATCCAAGAAAATGGAAAAAAGACAAAAATATACAAAACAAATCAAAAAGAAAGAAAAACAGTAAAGAGAAATAAAATGTTCTTTAAGTGAAAACCACTTTGTGGCACATCTAGAACAAGTACCATAGTGAAAACTTGGAAAACAAGTGCTATGTTTGAATAAGACTCACATCATTATCTATCAGTACTATCCACAACATCCACCCATCCATTTCATATTAAAACATGTATCCAACCATGGCTTGTTATTGATTAAGGAAAGTAGTCTTGTCTCCAATTGGGGGCAACCTCTTGAAGCTAGTCATGGATTAAATCTTTGAACGTCATATAATGGTCAAAACAAAAAAAAATTAGAAAAAAAAAAACTCAAAAACATGTGAAAACATAAAAAACAAACAACATCATTGGGTTATTCCTTCATTCAAACAATCTAAGATATCAATGCTATCAATTTTTTACCACAACTCAAATTGAAAAAACTGATTAATTTAGGTTCATTTTAAGGTGAAAAGTTTCAATTCATTTCTACAGTTGCTTAAACCTTTGCATATATTTGAGTTTTTAGAGAATTGTTCAGAAAGGTGTAATGTGTTTCAGTTTCTCATTCATAATTTACAACATAAAAGGTTGCATGAGATATAAAGGAAGTGATTTTATTCTATATTGAGTTATTCATTCCATAATGTTCCATACATTTTTTACAAAAGAAAAGTACAAATTGAACAATAATTGCACAAAATGTCATTTTATATTCATTGGGATAAAAAGAAGAATCAAGTGTCCCACACAAGCAATGTGAATAATTGAGTCAACGAAACACAAGGAGTGCACTACACTACTAAAGATAAAGAAGGAAACAAGCACATAAGAGGGAACATAGCCATCATTGTTTGAAGTTTCTTCAAGTTTCCTTCAATATTGTCCATCCCTCCTTGCTCTTGTTCTCCAAGTGAACCTATAGATGATTGGGAAAGCTTTGTTAGAGCTCGAGTTTTGAATCCTCCTATATGATCTACCAAAAGTAATATAGAGCATTGCTTGTGGTGCATTGAATCAATTGAGAAAAGACAAGAAGTGTGCAAGAGAATACAAAGGAGGAAACATCATACGAACTTTAAACTTATTGATTTTAATCTAACATTGTTTGTTTCCTATATAGGTATAGGAAAAGCCATGTTGTTGATTTGTTTTCAAGGCTTATAGCATGTGATGTAAACGGGATCCCACAAGGGTTGAGCTAGGCATGATACCCCTTAACATTCAAGAAAGGGGTTGAGAAAGGAAACAAATTCATAATTTCCCAAAAGAGACATGCATCTAACGAAGTACAACACAAGTGTCATAAGAGCTCAAGCAATTGATCATTTAGGGCAATCAAGTATAAAAATGCAAAGAGTTGAAGATCATAAATGATCAATTTCTCACATAGACCATCACAAAGAGTACATAATCATGAAATATGATAGTGAACAGGCATACATAATGCCAATCAAAAGTGGCCACTGAAGCAAATGGAGAAGCTTCAAAGCACCATCATCAAGTGTTTATATTTCAAAATATTCTATGCAAAGATTAGAACTCACATCAACTATAGCTACCAAAGAGAAATAAAAATGCATGAAGAGTACAAAGGGAAAATTTCTCTCCATCAAGAAATGGAACTACAATTGGTTGCAAGTGAAGCATGAAAGCCACAGGATGAAGGAAAAATAAGCATTGTTGACTGTGGGCACAATACACTAAGTGTTTGAGTTGAATGTAACTTGAAACAACATCACTAATGTCAATAGATTGCAAAAAAACTCAAGTCTTGCTTCAATATTATTGATGCTACAGATATAAAAGAGGAACTCATTGCATTTCTCCATGAAACTGTGGTAAAAATGGAACTTGAAGTGCATTTTTTTGAATATTCAAGTGCTTAGAATCGGTGATAATGAAAAGCAAGTGACCTACAAAGGCATCACTATGCAATGCATTTGGGAGTAAGTAGAGAATTTTCTCTGTATGTTTCATATAGAAAGTATGTGCAAATATCATGGAATCCATATTAAACAGTGAATGAGGAAGTGCATGGAGAGTATGAGGAAATATATTTTCTAATAAGCAACTGAAGAAGTATTAAATGGGAATTGAGTTCATTGTGCTGCAAGGGAAATATGTTGAGTTACATTTGAACACATGTGAATGGAGATAAGACAACTCAAGCCCTTTTTAGTGAAAGAATGCAAATAAGGTTTCTAATGAATGGCTACAATCAATAGTGGAAAGCTTTGTAGTACACACAAATCAACATTGCTCCCCAAATGTAAGTGTATAACAACAACATTCATTGTTCATTTCAACATGTAAAATGCGGCCACATGTAACCACATAGATTTCTAAATGGTGCCAAGGTGATAAGTGGGAAACAAGTAATAATTGGCAATAATGTATGTATTTGAAAGCCATGACAAGAACAAACAAGTGACTATTTGTGTCAAGAGAATGCAATGGAGAATACCCAGTAAGTGCCTTTGAGAGGCAAGCCCTGTTGGAGCAATATGTTGTTAATGTGAAACCCTCAAGGTCTAAAGCCTCGAACTTGCTTGGAGGAATTTCTATTTTGGTTTTCATTCAAGAAAAAATGGAAGAACTTACTACATGTTGCATATTCACTGAGCAATGGAAGTGTAATCATTTTCATTTCTAGGTACATGACATGAATGCAAAAAACAAAAGATTGATTGTGCAAGATAGAATGGATCAGAACAATGATGATGACAATCATGCAAAATAGAGATTTTTTGGCAAGAGACACTGCAAATTTTTTCTAGTGTTGTCATTGATGGAAACCCTAGTTGGTGATTGGATCCACACATCATCATTTTCTCATACCGGTAGATAGATTGAAGACAATCAAGGAAGAACAGAGCATCCAACAGTTTTGTGTTCATTGATTTACATGTAGATTTTCTGTTGTTATTTTGAGTTGTGGATCTCATGGGAGGTTGATCAATGTATGACTTGTGTTATCCAAAAATCTCAGTGCCTCGTATCAAGTTGTGTGTAAGTATGGAGATTCAGTTGGATATCTTTCTATTCATCAATGTTTGGTGGCCGACCTAATTGATATAATGTGTCGCAGCTATTCAAGGAGTGTTTACTCAAATGTTTTTGTGTTCCAGAATTTTGATTTGGGTCCAAGCTAAGTTGTGGCTAACTGTTGTGGATGCGCATTGAATATTATTCATGATTTGAGCCATCAGTTGTAAATATTTTTTAAGTTTTATTGAAGCCGACATGGTGTGATTAAATTCTTAGTTGTGAATATATATAAATGATCAATTATATCATCTTGGTGTGTGAATAAGGTGTTTCGATGTGTGTTGTGAATATTAAAAGGGTGATTGAGTGATTATGCATACTTTCACTTGTGCATTAAAGATTTTGTGATGTGAATTAGAGCAGAGCAGAGCAGAAGTGCAAAATCAGTTAGAAGGATAGAAGATTGACTACTGAGCCTAACCAGAGCTGTAATCAAGCATTTGTAGATGCTACTCTCTCAGTTCATTCTTTTGGATCTAATCCAAATCTTTGTAAGGTAGTGTGCTTTCTATTTTGAACAGTGAGCTCTAGGAAGTGCACCTGAATGCAAGTGCATTCCCACATTGTAATCTTCCTTTTGAGTATACTCAAATCATATTGTGGATTGGCCATCCACCATGGTTTTTCCCCTAATAGGGTTTCCACATAAAAATCCTTGTGTTATGGTGTTGTGGTTGTTTTCTTTCTGTTCATGCATATTTCTTTTTGTTGAATGTTTAAAGTGGGTTAAAGATAAAAATAATAAATTTATTTTTTTCACAACATTGATTCATCCCCCCTCTCAATGTTGCTTGTTTCCAACAATTGGTATCAAATCTAGTTCCTCGAAAGAAGTCTAATAGCTTGGGGAGATATTGGAAAGTGTTTTCAATGGATGCAAGCAATCTTCAACAAAAACTTTTGGTGGCCGTGGATGATCTTGACCAATCAAAATCTAAGAACCGAGAACTACAGGAAAGTCTTGAGAATGCAGAGAAATTCATTTAGTCATTGAAAGACAAAATCAATGAATCAAATTAAGTGATCAACTTAAGACAAAGAATAGAAGCATGGAGGATGAACAACTGAGTCATGCCTTGAAGGAGAAAATAGAAGAATGTGAAAATTTTTCCAGAGAAAATGTTTCCCTAAAGTGTGAGATGGAATCTATCATGATGAGAATGACCAAGGAGATTGAAGATAGAAGGAAGAATGAAGAAAAGATTGCTCAATCCTTGAAAGAAAAATCTGAAGAATGCAGTCGATTGGACAATGAATTGGAACAATCTAAAAACAATGAGGAAGTGCTTGAAAAACAACTTGATGATCTCATAAATGAACTTACTATTGAAAATGAGTACAAGGAGAAATTCAAAGCTAGCAAGGCCAAACTTGATGAACTGATTAAAGGTCAAAGGACTGATGGTGACAAGCAAGGTCTTGGCTATGAAGAAGGAGAACTTCCAGATCTAGACAAGGGAGATTCAAGCAAGGAAATTAGATGAATGGAGCTGGAAGGAATCCAGTAAGACAACCAAATGATCAAAGATTCAATGGTTACTATTTTACTTGCAATAAATTTGGTCATATGGCTTCTTAGTGTAGAAGTAGGAGAAATCCAAGTGGACCATCATTCTCAGGTTAGCGCTTTAATTGTAATAAGTTTGGACATAAGTCAAATGAATGCAAAAATGTGATGAAAAAATTTCATAGAGATGTTAGATGCTATGCATGCAATAGACTTGGGCATATTGCTAACCAATACAGATCAAGGAAAAATTAGTGGAATAGTAGGTCTGGACAGAGAAATGTTGTGTTACAACTGCAACAAATTTGGCCACATTGCTAGATTTTGTTGGAGCAGAAGAGGTCTGGTAAAAAAAAACATGCAGTAGGATGTTAAGGGAAAAGGTAAAGTCACTACAAATGTGATTAGGAGTAAAATGTAGAAGAAATGGGTGAAGAAGAATCCCTCTGTTGAAGGAAATGTGCCAGCACCAAGATCTACTTTTGGTAATTTCTCTGGGAATTAGTTTTAGGCCTTTGACCTAGGGGGAGTTGTCAAGAAAATCTCTTAACCCCCTGTTGGTAATTGACATAGAAATGTGGATAAGTACAATAAGTGCATAAATGCTTTTTAGATGTTGTTCAACCAAATTGGAGAAATTACTATACAATATTGGAGATCTGCAAAAGAATTATCTATTACAATGCATGAAAATAGGGTAACTAGATGAGTTAGGGTAAAAAAAATTATTGTGAAAAAAAGGCTTAGGTGTGCAAATGATAAAAGGTCATTTTTATCCTTCATTTGTCACTTTGCATTTTGGAAGTTTGAAGAGCTCTAGGGCGAACTTTGCTGAATTGCGACGAGATTCAAGTGTGAAGAAGATTCAATGATCAAACTCTGATCCGACGAAAAGGTATTTATCAGGAAAACCTATGAATTTGTGAATTTTTAAAATGGCCACTCCATTGGTAGTTGAAGTCAAGGATAGACCTCGTCTGAAGTTCAAGTGGCATCAATTTAAGTCTATTGAGATCGAGCCCCTAGGTGTGTTTTCATCTATACCGTACAGTGTCTTGCATACTGAAGACATTAGGGCTTACATTCATGCTAATATTGAAGAGTTAGGGAGCTCACAAATGATGAATTTGTATTCCAACCATATAATTGGAGAGGACTTCACTATTAAGCTGAAATACAAAACCCTAGAAGAGAAGAAGTTCACACAGTTTGTGAAATTCCCCATATTTGAGGAAAGCGAATGGGTGTGATATATTTTGATCCGAGTTCATGTTGAGTTCATGTAGTTAAATATACCTTTTAAGATTATGAAAGAGGCTATAAGGGCTATCATAAGTCTAAATTCCTCTGGTGGACTACCAATCTTGAAATCTCTAAATAATCAAATGATTACTGATGCAACAGGTACAAAATTTGATAGAAGGGAAATGACAATCGAAGATATTATTGAAGTGGATGTGAAATTTGCATCAATGGTCATTGGCTATAAGGTCTACCACTCTAGCTGGGATAATTCAGTATCCGGTATGACCATTTATGTAGCCTATCAGATGGTAAAAGAAAATGCAAATTATGACTTGTGTGATCTGCTTAGAAGTCAGCTAATAGAGAATCTGGGTAAGATTAAGAAAGAAAAGAAGAACTCTTTTAAATATCGTAATTTGTTGTGTTTTTTCTTTTATTTCATGAGTGAGGTTCCGGGTGTTGGGTAAGTTCATTGGAAAATTAATTAGCCTGTAGTTGTTCAAATAAGAGATATATTGTATGGTATTGGTGATACTCAAACCATAAAATTTTCCTTCTGGGGGTACTTCAATTTTTTTCAAAGTATGATGTATGCAAGAGAAAGAATTCCTACTTCAATTGTAGAGAAGTACAAAGATACAATATTTTTCATGGTAGATATTGATCAATGCCTAATGGAAGCCACTGATCCTAGAACGATATGGATTATGCCTATGGGATATGAAGTCAAGGAGAAAATATTGGAAACGTATGCAAAACATTTGTTGAGCAAGCCTCTTGATTCGAAAGAAGAGAGGTTTGGAACCTATGCTGAAAAATATATGCATGTGTACGAACAACTGAAGAACCCGAAGCTTGTTAGAAGAGTAAGAAAAGAAGTGGAAGTCATTGCAGAAAGAATGGGTATATCTACAAAAGCATTGAAAGAAGCCAGAAGGATGAGAGATGAAGCTAAAGAAGGAAAAGAGCCATCAAGAACTAAATTTTCTAGTCCGACAACATCCTCTCCCCATACTAGATCAACAAGGAGTTCTCCATCCCTATCTGCTCCTACAACCAAGCTAGTTCCTGTGCAAAATCAAGACAAGGATTTTGGTAAGAGGAAGAAGAAAAAGAGCTCAAGAACCTATGAAGCCATCTCAAAAGATGAGGAGACTGAGTTAGATGAAGGTGTGAAAGAAATAAAGGTTAACTAACACTCAGGCTACAAAGGTATCCAAGAGAAAATCTTCCAATGAAGAAGAAAGGGAAAAGAAGATGGAATAAATTGACAAACTAGGTATGATAGTTGAAGAAGTTGAGAATTATGTTGTCAAGGATGAAAACCTCAAGCCCCTCTACAAATGGTATGAAATTTTTGATGAATCAGGACAAAGAATTCTTGAGGAGGAAATAATAAAACATCTGAATATTTTCAATAAAAATCTTGTTGAAATTATGTCTGGTTTACCTAAGATTTTGTATGAGGTTTTGGAGATGAGAAGAGTAAATTCTAGGACAACACAAGAGCACATGAGAAATACAATTCTTGCAGACTTTTGTCCGAAAATGTCTATTGAGGAGATGAAGTCACTCTTGAACAAATCCAAGAAGAAATTTAAAAGCGAAACAAGGGTGAAAAAACTTATGATCCGTGAAACTGATGTTGTTGCTAGTGAAATCAAGAAAATCCTCGAAGCATTTCTATCAAAGAACAAGATCAATGTTGAAGAAGTGAATGCTGAAGATGTTGTATCTGATCTGGTAAATGAGGAGGTGAATGTAGATACTGAGGATATTTAGATTCCTCCTGATGTGGATAATACAAAAGTACCTATGGAGACTAAAGCTCCTAAAGTTGTATTAGATGAAGGAAAGAAGATGCCAAATGAAGAAGTTGAAGCTCCTAAAAGCAATTGAGAAACAGTTACTAAAGAACCAGAAGTTGAAGAAGAAAAGGTTCAAGTTAAAGAAATTCCAATGGAAGCAAGAGACACTGCCGAGGTAGTGAAGAAATTTCTGGTGGAACAATAGGCATTCTTTGATCCTAAATTCGTTGAAGGCCCAATTGATCTATCCACCTTGTCCCCAATTTAGAAATGAAAGTTGCATCTTTTTCTTAGGAAAAATCCAAAGAAGAATTGTTGAAGTCCCACATTGAGGATAATGAACTTTTGGGTCTTGTATCTAGAGTTCTGAAGAAAATTATGCCAACTCATGTTAAGGATCCATTTGGTTCCTCTTCCGGTGAATTGAAGAAGCTCATGAATTTTGTAAGTACTCATTTTGAGTCTCTTGAAAAATTAGACATGATTAAAGTGCAGAAGGAGTTTGATGGAAAAAGATTTAGTAGGTTGAAAGAAATGATTGTAAATGATAAAAATCTGTTAGCCACCTGTATGAAGAATATTCAGGGTTCTCTATCTAAAGGTGGAAAGGTCTATAAGTCATGTTTAGTTTTGTCCAAATTTACTGAAGACAATGAGAAGAAGGCAAAGGATCTTGAAAAACAACTGGCTACCATTTCTGATGCTTTTGATTCATTAGCTAGTGATGTTGGTAAGCAAGAAGGTCAAGTGATATCTCTACTTGAAAAAATAAGGAGCTTGAAGCATGAAAATGATAGGATTGTAGGAAGAGCATGTGAGCTCAAAGGACTAATTGGTCCAAAGATTGAAATAATGGTGAGTGCATTAAAGGAAGCGAAAGATGTTATGACAGTTAGTGACCCAATGAATCTTGAGTCTATAAAAACACAATATTATTTGATTGTGGTTACATAACAATTCTAGAGAGTCTCAAAATGGTTTGGGACACAAATTTAAGCATGTTGAAGAGATATTTTGCTTATTTTTTTAAATTTGTGTAAGTTACAAGATCATGCTTGTACAGTTTGAAATTTTGAAATTTTTACAGTTTCCCCAATTTTTCCATTGATGTCAAAGGGGGAGAGTTGTATAGTGAAAAATGTATATTCATCTTAGGGGGAGTTGCATTTTTGAGCTAAGATTGAAGATTCTTTTTGAAGTTTTGAAGTGACAATGTAATTCATGTTGGTACTGATTCGACACTTAGTCATTTTTCACTAAGTATTGCCATTAATGCCAAAGGGGGAGATTGTTGGAAAGAGACACTGCAAATTTTTGTTGTTGTTGTCATTGATGGAAACCCTAGTTGGTGATTGGATCCACCCATCGTCATTTGCTCATACCGATAGACTGATTAAAGACAGTCAAGGAAGAATAGAGCATCCGACAGTTTTGTGTTCATCAATTCACATGTAGATTTTTTGTTATTATTTTGAGTTGTGGATCTCATGGGAGTTTGATCAATGTATGACTTGTGTTATCCAAAAATATCAGTGCCTAGTATCAAGTTGTGTGCAATTCTGGAGATCTAGTTGGATATCTTTCTATTCATTAGTGTTTGGTGGCCGACCCAGTTGATATAACACATTGTGGATATTCGAGGAGTGTTTACTCAAATGTTTTTGTGTTTGAGAATTTTGATTTGGGTTCAAGCTAAGTTGTGGCCGATTGTTGTGGATGCACATTGAATATTATTCATGATTTGAGCCATTGGTTGTAAATATTTTTAAGTTTTATTGAAGCCGACATGATGGGATTAAATTCTTAGTCGCAGATATATATAAATGATCTATTATATCATTTTGGTGTGTGAATAAGGTGTGTTGATGTGTGTTGCGAATATCAGAAGGGTGATTGAGTGATTATGCACAATTTCACTTGTGCATTAAAGATTTTTTGATGCTAGTTAGAGTAGAGCAGAGAAAAAGTGCAAAATTAGTTAGAAGGACAAAAGATCGACTACTGAGCCTAACCAAAATTGTAATCAAGCATTTGTAGATGCTACTCTCTCAGTTCATTCTTTTGGATCTAATCCAAATCTCTGTAAGGCAGTGTGCCTTTCTATTTTGAGCAGTGAGCTTTAGGTAGTGCGCCTGAATGCAAGTGCATTCCCACATTGTAATCTTCCTTTTGAGTATACTCAAATCATATTGTGGATTGGCCATCCACCATGGTTTTTCCCCTAATAGGGTTTCCATGTAAAAAATCCTTGTGTTATGGTGTTGTGGTTGTTTGCTTTTTGTTCATGCATATTTCTTTTGGTTGAATGTTTTAAGTGGGTTAAAGATCAAAATAATAAATTTAATTTTTGCAGAACATTGATTCACCCACCCTCTTAGTGTTGTTTGTTTCCAACAATATTTTTAGTTTGGAGCAGTCAAGATTTCATCATATCTCAAAAAATACAATCTAGGTTTTTGAGATTTTTATACAAAAATTAGAAAACAATAAGGTGATAAGACCCTTTAAAGTTTTCACCAACCTAGTTCATAGTTTGTGATATATTTTCACCAATTCAGAGCTAATGATTCTATGCAAGTGGGACAACATCACCATTAAAAATGCAAATCCAGGATGAAAGAAATATTCTCCTTTTTTCTTTCAAAAAGAAAAAGGAAAACAAACAATAATTGAGGCTCACATCTACAATGGAGGTCATGGGTTCAAAACCCTTTCATTTATTTGAACTATAAACTGAAATACAAGCTGTAACCTAGTTTTTTTGTTTTTTTCTAAAGGTAACTAAAACCATGAAGGGTTTTGTATAGAAATGTTTGCATAAATTCAGAAAAATAAGAGCTTTGGGTTGGTATTGGTGCTTGATCTCTTGTCTCATTTTGAGCCTAGGGTCATTTGTTTATCCATGGAGGAAAGGCTGTGGCCCTGCACAAAGAATCAATTTCTTTGTCTCTTTCATGTTTAGAAAATGGAGAAAACCTTCAAGTTTTCGAGAATGAGAGGATCCAAAATACCCTTAGGAGGCCACTTTTTAAAACATAAAATCCCTTATGTAGCGATGAAATAATAATTCAAATGTAGAAAGCTTTACATTTTTATAGAAATAGAAGGATTCATGAATATTTTCTTGCACAAGAAAGCAAATGTTCTCCATCATTGTGCACTCAATAAGCCAGAACTAAGTTTTCTTTACAAAAAATTCAAGAAATGTTGCAAGATTCAGGTGAATATGAACTTACCCGGGCTCTTGATGTGAAGGAAAAGCACTTAAATTTCGTGGGTTTCCACAAAATATTTCCAAAGCTTGAATGAAAAGAGAAAATAGCGGCCTTCAACAAAAATTTTATCAACCAAAATGGAGCTAGCAACAAACATCAACTGAACATTTGCATAGATGAAATACGTTAGAAACATAGTCATGGCCATGACTAAGAGGGACACAATACTTCAAAAATGGAGGAAAATGTTTAGATTTGGTTTCAAAATAGCTTACTCAATGGTCTTCTAAAGACAATCGACAAGAAGGCAACAAGAATCGAGCCCACAATATCAAAATTCTAAGTTTCCATGGTGGCTATGTGCAAAGTTCTCCAGAAATGGAAAAGTACAAAATGAGGCAAGAAATTTGGAGTTCGATGTTTTGTGGTTAGGGTTTCATGTTTCCCTAGCTTGTCCTTATCTTTTTATCACATTGATTTATAATTAAAGTTCCTTAACTAATACTTTAGCTCATCGTTCCTAGGTTGTTCTATGCCTTAGGTTTTCCTATGGTTTTGAATAAAAATCATATAATTTCATACCTTAGTTTCTTTATGATTTTTATAGAAAATAAAGATAGGTATTATACTTGGAAAAATTCAAGAAAATAAAACATATTTTTTCCTTTTATTTTTGAAAAAATCAAATCAAAATTAGATTGAGCTCTTTTTGTAAAAATCAAAGTTGCAAGATATTGTAAAGCAATATGTTCCTATAAATTATCTTAATATTTGTTATTTCTAAAAGAAGTTTTGATAAAAGCAGTGTGGATAGAGTTTTGGGTGTGTTGGAGGAAAAATTAGTCAAATTGAGGTTTCCTTTTCAGTTTTGAGGCAGTTAGGCCTAATTTTTGGATTTTTTTAATCAACCTTTTGGAGATAGAAAGTTTCCATTTTTCTCATGCAATTTGGATTAGTTTTAACTACTATTTTTAAAGCTTTTCTAAGGAGCTCAAAAATGGATCAGAATTGCTAATTCAGAGATGTGGTTGAGTGGATTTTTGCTATTTTCACTATTGAGACACTTGGAAGATATAAGTTTGGAGAAAATTTTGATTTTCTTATTTCAAATTGATGGTTTTTGGCTCTCCTACTCAGTCAAAGAGTTCTATAAACTTGTTCATGTACTTAGATTCTAAAATTGTCACTCCTTCATTTCAATAAAACAATAAGATTTCCTTTCTCATCTTCTTGTTTCAAATTTACAGTCACAATTTGATGTTAACTGTGATTTAAATGTAGAATCCTCTTTTTGTCTTGTCATTGTAATTTTTTTTACGAGGGTTTCATGTGATTTAGATTGCATTTTGTGTTCTATCTGATTAACCTCTATGCAAATCATTATTGGATTATGTGCTTCTAGGGTGGGATTGTGAGAATAAAAGTTTTAGAGATATTGTTGAGAGTAGAAAGTTGTCAAAATATTTATATTATTGGTGAATCATCTTAGGTTTAGGATCTTTTTTTTAGTTTTTCCTTTTAACACTTTCCTTTGAAGGTCTTCTAGATTAGGCGGTTTATTGGGGGAACCAACCCACTTTGGAGATTCACTCTCACTTATAGATTTACCCACAAATTTGAAAGTGTTTCCATGTTGCAACATGACAGGCAAGTCTAACTTGGCTAAGGGTGCAATCTTGATTTCCAACAATCAACATTTTCTTGAACCTCATAGCTAGTTCAAGTAGATTTCCTACAACATATCCTCTAGACACAAAAGTGGAATATCAATCCAAGTATTGTTTATCCCAAAAGCAAGTTTATGATTTAAGTAAAATGGTCGAACTATGTGGTCTCTACGTGTACAATGTAGGCAAGGATTAACAACCCTTGCGACCCTAGGTTTGTCCCCTTAGGTTTTCTATCATGCTTTATTTCAATTGAGTCAAAAAATTCAAAAGCCAAAAATAGTAAAAAATACAAAATCCAAAAAAAATCAAAAATAAGAAAAGGGAAAAAACATTTTAATTAACCAAGCAAACTATGAGCCTCAGTGTGTACAACCAGTAGGCAAGGGTTATCCTTGATGAGCCCCCAAGGCCCTAGGTTAGTCCCCTGAAAATGACAAAAACATAATAAAACTTAGAAAATAAAAAAGACCCACCCCATCATCAAAATATGCAATAAAACATCACCCATAATAAAAAAATAATCACACTCACCCTTTGAAAAAACAAACAAACAAAGAAAACATCAAAAGGTAGAACCTTTAAGGAAACAATCACAATGATTTTATCACAAAAAAGATGAAAACATAAGCCAAAACTTATCAACTACCTATCTTTTTGACAAGTCTCAACAACATCTTGAGATATCCCTTAATGGATCCATTCCTTCAATAGACATGATCAACATTGGATAATGACCCTGCCCTAAAACAAATATTGCAAGTGATACTGCAACTTTTTTTATATCTTTTTGATTTATTTTATTAACTCATTCCCAAGATCTCCTGGGGATGTCCATAAGGATTTAGAGAAGAAGGAATGGGCATAATTGAGCATTATTTCAATTTTCTATTTGTAACATATTTTTGTAATACTACCATGGAAAATACTTGCTTTATTGAGTGTATGAAAGTTGTGATGAAACAATTCATGAAGCAGTTGCATGTTAGGTGTTCTATACCTCTCTGTGTGACTGGTCTGAAAAGTTCTTAAAACAACCCTAAACATATAGTTTAAACAAAGTTTCTATATGTTTGGTATGAGCAAAGATACTCTTTGTTTATAGATTCAAAGTCCATGCAATGGATACAAAGTCACCTTGGTCATTAATATCTTGGTGCATTGTATCTATTTGCTACATCAAATAGGATTGTTCAAAGCTATGAAGCCTTCCAGCAAAACGAAAGCAACATCATCAACTACTAACAACATCAAATTTATATCCATCATCAAAAATTTCTTCTAACTAACATCCATCTTGTATAGAAATATCATTAGTACCATATCCATCCTGCATTCACAATGTCGTCTTGATACATATCATGATGATAATAAACCAATGAAAACATCATGTATCATGTATGGGGCATACATCCATCATATATCATCCATAATAAACATCATATATCAAATGATATATTGATGATCCACAGTAAAAATCATATGAAACAAAGTATGATTCATCCATCCATATCATATGCATACATCAGAAAAGTATAAAAACACACATAAACATACATCATCATACATCATCATCCATGATCATCACATAAGCATAAAATGAAGTTAAATCAAAGAAGGTATATCTCATATATTTCATCATAAAAAAAGGGTGAATATCATAAGTACATCATCATCATTGAAAAAAGTGTGATAGGATAAAAAAAATTATACATATATATGAGGCCTCAACTAGGCTGATGAATATATATACAAAAATAATGTCTACAATATGTCTCTGAGCAATGAGCAACATGAGGACCAAATACAAAAAATAAAACTACCCAATAGGAAGGACATAACCCTATAGAACAAGCTATAGACCACCATAAAAATTTGGTTGTCTAATAGAATGATCACCCACCTTACCATCACCACCACCATCACCTATAGCACTAGGCTCTCTGAACTATGGATGTCGAGCAACCTAGGAATAGTAACAATATATAAGGTCTGATAGTATGTGGACATCTATAATAGCCAATCCTGCTCTACTCTAAAACTATCATGCTTTTCCTGAGAGTATCTCTCTGTCATAAGAAACTATACTTGAGCCTATACAACATGCCATCACCCACTCTCACTATTTTTCTCAACCCTCAAATTGTCCCTCTATGGTCAAAGTAGCAACTTGAGCCTCCATAGCCTATTTTTGTACTGTCTCTATGTCTCTAGTAGCAGTCATTTGAGCTACTTGTATACCTCCATCCCCAAGTGGTGGAGGGGGACCTGTAACCTGTCCATGACCCTATGCCTAAGGCATATGCTCATCCTGACCACCCTGTGCCACATCACAATGGGCCCTATCCAGCTGCTCTGCAAGAACCTCAATGCATTGTCACTCCCTACACCGACCTATAATACTTTCTCTACCTAAAGTAGGATCATCCCTAGGATCTATGAATCTCAATGGCATGCACTATGCTCGCCATTGATAATAATCAGGAGTAGTACCTAGATCTGCTAAACCCACTGGCCAACCCCAACCAATTGGGACAAGTGCTCTAAACTCAACAACAACATCTTTTTCTTCTTGGTGACCCCATACACGGACCTCCCTAGTGGTCTGACCGAAATGAGCCTCATAAGTATCAAGGAACCGTCCCTATCTCTCTCCAAATTGATGAAAAACTCTGTCCAGTAAGTAATGCTCAAGCACAGAGAGAGAATGACCAATCAACCATCTGGTCTACTGATAGTAAACAAGATGCTCCAAATCCTTTGGTCATGCCTCACAGTCCATATAAGGTCTCCAAACAAAATGTGGCATATCATTAAAAACACGATGCTATCATGTAAGATCTCGAGGTATGGTGTAGTGTAAGAAATCTCCATAATGGTATGAGTATGGGTCATTGGGAGTACGATCCTGTATCCCATTAGGTCGAACAACTCTAGTGTGCTCCCAAGCCC
Organism: Sequoia sempervirens; assembly: GCA_007258455.2. Lineage (NCBI taxonomy): Eukaryota > Viridiplantae > Streptophyta > Pinopsida > Cupressales > Cupressaceae > Sequoia > Sequoia sempervirens. The sequence goes on along the minus strand of VDFB02285689.1, from coordinate 260,946 downwards.
AAATATACAAAAGTAAAAAACTTGCAGAAATAGATTTCCTACCCCAATATGCAACCTCATGCATATCTCCATAGAGGTGGGTGAGAAAACACAAACCGCATGCATATTTGATACCATGCTCAAACATAGCCTCAATACAAATACCCCATCCAACATGGAACTAATGAATTCTCTTATCAGGAACAACTAATCTTGAAACAAATCCACAAAGGACAAGAGAAACAGGGTCTGCACTGTCGATGAACTTAGACAAATGAATCTTTGACTGTCAAACCTCTAAGTGTCTCACACCCAACACATGCCATATGGAATGGGTACCCCGTTGAACATGATATGTCATGAGCTCACCATGGATGGGAATGTGGATAATCCTCCACACATCCTCAAGCATAATGGTCACCTCTCCAATGGGTAAATGAAATGAGGATGTCTCTGAATGCCACTGCTCCACAAGCGTGGTCATCATTACTATATGAGTCTAGATGGGAGGCATGTAATAGACATGACATAGCCTGACTGCATCTAGAAATTCTCACTCTAGAACATCAAAACTAGTAATTGGATCAAATAGATCTTGTGGTTGCCTCTCTCTTGGCTGTAGTGGTTTAAGGACCACCTACAATTGTTTAACCCACGATATTAGGGGTTTGCTTAAAATCACAAAACAACACCAAAATGACAAGAAACAATGGTCGTGGTTCCAAAATAGGTAAATGCTAGCAAGATTTAGCAAAAGCAAAGAAACAAGAGCAAATGAAAAGAAACAAAAGAAAAGTAAAGGGTTTAAAGCAAGGGAAAGAATATCCTATGCAAGGATTTGAAGCAAGGGCGAGGGTCTTTACCAGATGCAAGGAAACATTCTAAACAACATTCAAAATAAAATATTTACATAAAAAGCATAAAACAAGGGCAAAGTTTTAGGTTAAAAGTGAGGATTTAGAGCAAGGGTGAGGTTTTATGTCAAGTGCGAGCTTCCTAAATAAGCAAGTGTGAGGAAAATGATGTAGATGCTCTGAAATCATGAAAAATTCGCTATTGACCTATCAAAATTTGTACACAAAATACAACAATAGGCCAAGACAAAAGTGAGAAGTGAGAGGGTACATACTGGGCCACCAACACTTGTGGGTTGTCCAAAATCTTAAATCAGGTCCAAATGATGCGGGGCTCCCTAAATCCTCAACATTACTCCTTGAAAATTGACAGAATGGGAAATCCAAAGAAAAGAATTAGCTATAGGATCAAAGCACAAATGAGTAAATTAGAACACTAATTACCTATATTAACCCTCAAAAAACCCTAATTTCACATAGGAAACTATGATTTTTACTTAGGGAACCTTCCTATGTTCAAATTAGGACTTCCTGAGAAGATTGAAACAAGCATCAAAGGACCTATAGACTTAATTTTTCATCCTAAACACATTTGAACTGAAAGCAAATAGTATCACGAGCTTGACTTCAAAATCAAAATTTTTGGCCAACCTCTCGAGGAGGCAGCATGGATTCCTACCACCATTCCATTGAACATTAGGGCATAGTGGGGTATACTTTTTTTCAAAAACTTGATCTTAAAAATAGAATCTTTAAAAAAAAGCAACCAATACATTTTCTTAAAGAGGGGAAAAATGTAGACATGTAAAATTGACCTAACACCTATCACACACCCTAAACAACATCAAACAACATCCAAAACCCTAATTTCCTCTATTAATTGAATAATAAAACATTATTTAATTAATCCACTTTTTCATCATTCTTGAAAAATTAAATAAATTTCATTTATTTAATAAAGTCCTGAAAAATCCTATTTATGCTATTAGTTAAATAAAATGACATTATTTGATTAATTCACGTTTCATCATTTCAACCAATAAAATAAATTACATTTTTTTTGCTTCATAAGATTGATAATATTATATTGCCAAAAAAATAAGTACACACGTCTGCAATGCAAGTGTTCCCCATCTATGGAGACCAAACTAGGGCCTTCCAAAAATAGGGTGTCCTCTGCCCTCTACACTACTTGGCCTGAGATTGTAACAAGTAAACAGATCGACCGACCTTTTCACCCAATGATTACACAAACAAGACACCCAACCCTACCTTCCTACCCCTACATACATAATGACTTCAATTTTTTTTTAAAATGGCTTTAAGCCACGACTACACTTACATCCCATATTTATAAAAAATTTAACCAACAACACAAACCATACCCAAACCCTACCCATTGACACCAATAACAGAAGACATTGAACATCACAAGAAGCCATTTACTTTGGAAAATTGGTCAAATTCCTTAACCCATTCGAAGTTGTTCACCACCTCCATTCAAAAAATCTTCTTCAAAAAGATGACTGCAACTGCCACCACCATTTTTTGTTTCACCAACATCATCCAGAAAGAACAGGTAAAGCCACTTTCACTATGTCCAAATCACGAGGCTGCGGAATTCCTCTGTTGAGAAAGACCACTTTCAAGGTCTCCTCTAGACCACCAAGCAAGCTTTTCATGAATAGCTTACCCACAGGTTCCTTCACCTCCACCTTGGATCTTTGGTTGTCTAGGATTGAAGCCAAAAAACACGACACAATCTATGTTTGTCCTAAAATTTTCTTTGTCCTCTAGGTGCCTTTTCCCTAAGATCATCTTCATAGCCACCATGGTAAGAAGATTGATATTAAGTAAAATGCATTTTAGGTGTTGGGCAGTGACCTGTCAAAAAGCAGTTTTCCTATCCTTTGTATCGAGGGAAATTGTGGTGTCTTCCTCAAAGCATACAATAGACTTGACTAAAATCTCCACAATGAATTTGGAGCACTCCACCATTGTAGCCTACACTAAGCTTTGTGCCCATGAGAAGGAAAATGAATCTGAATAGTTTTTTCAGCCTTTGCAACCTCTCAAATAGATGAGAGGAAGCTACTAATGTTATTATGATGTACAATGTGCCACCTCAAAATGGCCAAAAAAAACCAAGTTTTCATCATTTAGACAAGTGGGAATGAGGAAAATGATATCGGATTGTCCAAACCTGACCTCAAATGCCCATATAGATCTCCCTATTACCAAAGTCATCAGATAATTAAAACTAACTCATGATTATTTTACTTGCCATTGGAAGTTAAGGGGCCCAAAATAAAAGATGACTTGGCTTCCATATTTCCCTTCCAACTCACACTACCCCACCCCTCAAGATAGACTCTCCACCACTAGTGTGGCAAGTCACCCACCCATCCACCCACGCGCCTTGAGATAGCATAAGTTAGACCTCTAAGAATAATTCCTGAAGGTTAATTCCATCTGCCTCTTGGTTTAACAAATCGTTTGCATCTGTGTTGCCTTCCCTCAGAATATGATTGATGACCACCAATTCAAAACCATCTAGGAGGTCCACTGCAATTTCTAAACTAGCATTCAATTTCCAATGACTCAACTACCTAGTTTTTAGTACATTTATGATCAAAGTAGAATCCCCTTCAACTACTAGGTTCTTTACCTTCAATTCTCAAGAGAGGTGAAGACCTAAGATCACCACTTGCATTTACATCACATCTTTGGAACCAATCAAGAGGGGTGAAACTATCCTTCCCACACATTTGGATTGCCAATTTTTGATAATGCAACTTGCCCCAAACACTCCAGGGTTACCCCAACCAGCCCCATCAAAGTTCAACTTCATCCTTCCCATCTCTAGAGGGCACCACACAATAGACATCCTTTTCAAATTCATTGTTGACCCCCCAACCACAATTTGAGGTGAGATTTTGAGCCCATTCAACACTTTTGCATCATTCCATCCCACGATGTGCAAGTCTCAGAATCACCTTTCCTTTTTACAAGCCATGTGTTTACTATCTCCACAATGCTGGCCTCTATTTTGGTTAGCAGAGAATCCCCTGGGCATCGCTTTATCTTGGAAGATGCATCTATTCCTTTCCTTCAATAGCTCCCATATTACCAAGGATGGACTTGTGATCCATAGGCCCCCAAAAATTTAACTTTTGATAGGTTGCAGCCACCCTAAGAGTAAGCCCCTAATATTTTTTGGTAGCACAGACTTCCATTGCAACTTTCCACACAACCAAGTCCAACAGTGTTGGGCCCATGGGAAATTAACAAACAAATGGTCACATAATTATTTTTCCTACTTGAAAAGTACACACTTTGAGGGTCCTAGGTATGCTAGCTGAGCAAACCTTTTAGCCGTTAGAACCCTTCCCTGCACCACAACCCATGTGAAAATTCCTGCTTTGGGAAGACATTCTGAGCTCTAGCACAATGTGGTTGGGAGTTGAGGTTTGGGCCTCTCCAAACCAACCAACACCCTATAACCATCCTTTGCATTGTAGATCTTGTTTAGAGAGGCATGCCATTTCAAAACCTGTCTTCCTTGTTTTGGACACATAGCTCTTCTTACCATTTCCTCTTCAAAAATTGAAACTAGCCTAGGGTCCAAGCCCATATATTTTGGACTTTTCCAACTATAGCTTCGATAGCCATCAACTTGTATGACCTCCCAATAATCACAAACCTTGCTGCCCCATTCACAATTGGTTACCTCCTTGACTTGGGCCAAGTCAACATTGGCTTCCAATTTACCACACCCTTCGGAAGAATCTTCCCAAAAAAGAGCCTCACATCCCCCTCTTATTTCCCAAGTCACATGATCTAGGATCACTTGTCTACAACTGTAGAGAAAATTTCAAATTCTCGAGCCTTTCAAGAGAGAGTTCACCGTGAAAATGCTATGCTCTTCTTCATCTAAATATTTTTCTTTCAAAATCTTCACCCATTTCAGCTCTAGTTTAGAGTGTATTTCCCATACTAATTTTTCACCTAGGGCCTGATTATGCAATGCTAGATCCTTCAAGCCTGCTCCATCCACTTCCTTCCTTTCATATACCTTTTTCCACTTTATCAACGAAAACTTGCGCTAATAAAAATTCCCTTGATAACATAAGTTCTTCATCTTTTGGTTGATATCTTTGCATGCCCCACTTGAAAGCAGAAGAAAAAACATCATGAAAATTGGAATGGTTTCAATTACTGATTTCAACATTGTCAATATACCAGCCCATGACAACCACCTTTTCTTTCTAGGAGGCAAGCTTGGATTTAACCTTATCAATCACAAGTTTGCAGAGCTTTCCAGGTTGCACCCATTTTGCTAGTGGAAGACCCAAATATTTACATAGGAGCTTGCCTTTGTGGAAGCCCAAAGTGCGTAGAATATGCATTTCACTGCCAATGTCAGTGTTAAAGAAAAAATTCTTAGATTTGGCTTGACTTACCTCCTAACCAGTTGTTTGAGCATACTAATCCAATATTTCCTTGAAGCATTTTGCTTCCTTCACTGTGGAAATTCTAAACAACATATTATTGTCTACAAATTGTTGGTGGGTAACCTTGGGAAGCCTGCAAGTGATTTGAACACATTCCAAGTGACCATCCATTCTTTCCATTGTGAAAACACGTCCAAGAGCTTCAACCATTATTATGAAGAGAAAGGGTCAAAGGGGCTCCCCCTGCCTAAGCCCCCCAAAAACACTAAAGAATTCTTTTGAAAAGCCATTGAGTGAAACAAAAAATCTCAGGCATGAGATCCATTCAAAAATCCAATTGAACCAACTCTTGCTGAACCCAAAGGCTTCCATGACCTTGAAGAGAAAGCACCAGTTAACTTTATCATAGGAATTTTTTATTTCCAACTTGATCAACATTGCCTTCCTCTTCATCACTCGAATTTAATGAATCGCTTCTTGTGTGATAATGAACCCATCAAAAATAGATCTTCCTAACAAGAAACTTGTTTTCTCCTCATAAATTATGTGGCAAGATGATTTTAACCTTGTTGGAAATTGTTTTGGCAAGGACTTTATAAACTGTGTTGTAGAGGGAAATGGGTTGAATATCATCCAAAGTGTATGGTTTTTCTCTTTTCAAAATCAATGTAATGAAGGTGTTATTGACTTCTTTCAGAGCCTTCTCGGAGCACCTTGAGTCTTTGATTGCTTCAACAAAATCTTTGCCAAGAATGTCCCAAAACTTTTGAAAGAAGCCAACCAGGAACCTGTTGGGCTCGAGAGCCTTATCTGGTTCAACTGAAAGAGGGCATCCTTTATTTTTTTTGAAATTTTTCTCTATAACATCACATTTTTTTCTCCCATGATGATTCATGGAATTCCACTTATTTCATCTCGATTAGTTAAATAACATCGAATATTTAATTATGTCGCTAAATCACCTTATTCCTCTAAGTTAATTGAATTATTAAATCATAATAATTCAATTATGACACTTTCCCTCCAAAATTTGAATAATTAAATCAAACTAGTAATCAATCATAAAAAAACAAATCAAACTAATGCAAATTTGTTTGAAAAATTAAAACTTGATATGCACGTTCAACTCCAAAAAGGAATTAATTAATTAAATCAATTAATCATTTTTTCTTACCCACTTTATGATTGAGGAAATTACTATTGCTGATTGAGCCATCTAATTTTATAACTAATCAATCTAATTTGCTAACTGATCAGTCAACTTCCTAACTAATCCATCTAAATCCTAACTAACCAATCTATTCCTCAATCACACAAATTGTGTAATCTACTTTGCAAAATCTACTCATGTCTAAATCCTCTCAACACCTTTCAATCGTCAATCTTGACTCAACATTGTTTTATCCTGATCGTCCATTTCAAATCTCATTTTCTATATAAAAAACCTCTTTCCTCACAAAAAAATGAATTGAAGAATCAACATCATTTGTACAATGAAGTATTGTCGATATTCACAACCACCATTGTTAGAACTTCATCATTTCTTCAATCAACCAATCAAGACATTGCATCAAATATTCACGCACGAACTATAGAGGCTTCACAATGGTACACACAATCCAACATTAGGAAAACACACTCCAATACAAGATGGTAACACTTTTCTTTTGTTTTAAATTTAATTTGGTAATCATAATATTTCTTAATATGTTTTCAATAGCTTAGTTTCATTTCATAAGTGTAGAATTAGATCTTAGAGTAGTGTTCTTGATCTTAGATTAGATTATAATTTCAAGTACATTTCTCTTGCATTGTATCTATGATTTTACCCCTCACACAATATCAATATAGTTCTCTTACCATTTTTCTATCACAATGTAGGTATTCTTTCTCCCATCATGAATAACTTTCCTATCAAATTTCCATGGCCTTTCTAATAGTAAATGACACGCATCCATAGGCATAATATCACACAACACTTCATCCTTATATGACCCTATATGAAATTTCACCAAACATTTCTCATTTACCAATATCTTATGCTCATCTTGAATCCATGCTATCCTATAGGGGTTTGGAAGTTTCAATCTTTTCAAATTCAACTTGGTTACCATCTATTTTGAAACTAGATTATCAGTGCTACCACTATCAATGATAAATTTACATAGCTTTCCTCGAGACTTACATCTTGTTCTAAACAAACTCTTTCTTTGTGGTGGTTCCTCAATCACTTCTTAATGCATTAAATCTCTTCTAGTTACCAATGATTCACCTTTATCTAGTTTCCCAAATAATTCGAGGATTCAACAAGTTCCTCTTTTACATAAGCCGATCTTTTGGTATGCTAAGTTTTCTTTCTAGTGCTTCCTTGATGACACTCAAATGCTCTATTTCCTTCACCTCCACACTTGAAAAAAGTTCCTCTAAATGTTCTCTTCTCATATATCCTTTCATCTCTCCTATACCCATCACTATGGTAAGAACTATGACCTTTGTTACTGCGGTAGAAATTTCTATCCGCTCTTCCTCTATGGCATGTATTACCATCCTTTTCTTCAATACGATAAGGCTTTCCATATATTTTTTTTCCCTACATAAGGTCTTCTCTCTTTGTATTTTGATCCGATCCTTTTGAATCTTCCTCTTGCACTTCTCTATCTTTGTTCAAACTTCTTGTTCAAATTTTCCTCTACCTTCAGCACAAATTGGTATGCTTCCTTGTAACATGCCGATTGTTCTACAAAAGTAAATTCACTAAATTTTAACCTCAAGTAAATAAATATGTTCAAATCTCATAGCAATAAAAATTTTCTTATATTTTGAAGACAATATGCACATCTGAAATAACACATATTCCAAACTTTTCGTTTGCATTATAATTGAATGTATAATCTTTCCAATACATTTAAAATCTCAAGATAAAATTGGTTGCACTACAACCTCCATAGACATGGATATAAGAAACATACATAGCTCTTTAAGCTTCATTAGCACATAGTAACAAATCGTCCAGGAAATCCCCTGCAAATCTCGACTACCAACTTATGAGGAAAAACATCACTCAAGCACTTTTTTGCCAACCATAAACTCAAATGTAGTCCCCTGCACATCTGCCAGAAACGGAAAGATGACCCTACCCTTTGATGAAGAGATTGGTTGGTAAAACCCCATAACAAATAGCCTTCCTAAGCTTAGTGTCATGCCCTACAATTCTAGAACCTAATCATATGGTAGCTACAACTACTTGTATGAATCTCATACTAGAAATTGTCTAAAATTGGACACAATGAACTAATAGTGTAAATAGTGGCTACTTACACTACTTTGGCCAATTTTTAAATTCATGCATTCGCTCAATCTCCTAGATCAATTTGTTTAATGACCATTCATGTACTATTCTTAGTCAATTCCCTCCATTGGGAAATCATTAACCCTAGGAACAACCTATCACTTTCATAATAAACTACGCATAGGCAATTCCCTACATTGGGTAATCGTTAACCCCAAGAACAACCTATGTTTATAACATTCCTATTAAGTATTCCAAGTAAATACTACTAATCGAGTAACCAAATAACATAATGTCACATCATTGAATGAATCTTGTACCAAAGGCACGATCCAAACTATAAAAGTCCCCAATCAACGGTTTATCTCAAGATTAAATGACTCCCTTCAAGAGTATCAAAAAATAACCTCAAACTAAAAGTATAACCTTCAACAAGGAATGAATTTACTCAAAGTATAATCTTATTAATAAATGACCTTAATCAAAAGAATAGTCACAACAATAAAAGACTCTAATTGAGGGTGAATTTGCATCAATAAAAGACTATCCAAAAAGTAGATTTTCATCAATAAAAAGACTTCACATCAAGAGCATAAAATAACCATTCAAGTAACAATCCAAATCAATATGGTATTCCCACCTATGGCTTCAATCAATAGTAATTTATAAATTCAAGTGATCATTTTAATCACATAGGTAATCCCATCCTTAGTTTACCCTAATCCCAAGATAAAATCATCAAATCAATGAATAGTGTAATCATGTAGGCTAATCACAACTTATGTGCTATGGTACCAAAAAAAATCAAGTAAATATCCCAAATCACTAGGTTATTCCAAACCTAGGGTTTTTAATGAATAATCAAGTTGAACAATGATCAAGTGTTCATTCAAGAACAATAAAGCTCTTATGGTTTGTTGGCATTTCAATTTGTACCTCTGGTGTGCGGATTGGAAACAAACAACTATGCACAATTAGAATGTTCTTCAAATTAGGAGGGGAAGCTACCTCTTTTTTGATAATGCGTAAAAATAAATAATAAACTAATTACCAATTTTTTTATCTCAATTGAGAGAAAAAGGTTATAAAACTCTTTGCATTGTAGCTGAGGTTTTATCTGGTTTCGTAACTTCAACTACAACTAAGCTTATTTTAATGATGCTTCTAACTTCTCAAGTAAATTCAAATAGAGCGAGTTTAGAAGTAAACATGGAATGTTTTATAGACACATAAACTTAAATAAACTTGCTTTCAAAATACCCTCAAAGACTCATTGTACTTTTGAGATGTATGCTGAAATAAAGATTATGCAAGTTAACATATAAGACAATAACAATGAAATATTTTGAGACAGTGGATCAAAGCAAGGTAGGCATAAGATTTATTTCCTCAAATTCCAAGAATAATAACACATTTGGGACAATAGATTGTAGCAAAATTAGGCATACAATATACGATCAAACCAAATTACACTTGACAAAGCTGAACATATATTGAATAACAAAGTAGCAGACCAAAATAAGATCAACATTTTGTTATCACAAGCATGGTTAAAAATAAATAGGCAAGGCTGCCCATATTTATACATGAACACAAGAGTAGGGAACCCTAAAATATCCTTGTGTTAACAATCATTCTTGCCAACATGCTACCTTTATTTCTATGTCTAAACAAAAGATAACTAATAGTTAATTGGAATAGAAATGCATGAAAAGAGGAAAACAAGTTAAACTTGGAAAAGGCATCGAGCTAACTACTGATTTAAATTCTATCCTTGGAAAATGTTGCATGCCTCAACTGGAAATTAACTCATTGACAACTTAAGCTATCATAGCCTCCTGAAAGCTGTTAACTACCTCTTCATTAGGAACACTGATACTCTTCAAAATTATTTTTTTCTTTGCAACATCTTTTCACCATCCATGATTAGATTTAGAAAATATTTTCTCTTTTCAGCTGCTTCATCAAATCTTGCTGACATTGTTGCAACCTGATTCATTTGACAAGCACTAGGATCATCATTAAAACTACTACAGATAAGGCTTTGAAACTCTATCTGTAATTCACCAAGATCAACGTAAGCACCATCCTGATGTCGATACTGAAAAGGGATCTATGACACAAATGCACTTACAAAATTGAGAATTTTGGAAAGTTTTGTCTATATTCAATCAATTCTGCAGATATTCCTTCGTAAGTTTTTACTTTGAATAGTTATTGTTCTTGTTGGAAATCAGGATTGCACCCTTAGCCAAGTTAGACTTTCCTATCCTATTGCAACATGGAAATTCTCTCTAATTTGTGGGTAAATCAATGACTGAGAGCGAATCTCTAGAGCGGGATGGTTCCCTTAGTAAGCCACTTAATCTAATAGACCTTTGGGGAAAAGGGGAGAATTAAAAAATTGAAAGCAAAGATCCTAAACCTAAAGTGATTCACCAATAAATTGAAGATTCTGACCAAATTACACTCACAACATTATCTCTAAAACTTTGATTCTCACAATCCCACCCTGAAAAATACCTAATTCAATAGTAATTTGCACAAAGGCTCACTAATGGAATGCAAAATGCAAACTGAATTAAAATAGACTCTTGAAACAAAATTCACAAAACCAAGACAAAGAGGATTCAACTCTTGAATCACAATCAACATCAATTGATATTGTAAACTTTAGACAAGAAAATGGGAAGGAGAAGCCTATTATTTTATTGAAATGAAGTAGTACAAGATCAAAATATGATTCAAAAGAAGTTCACAAGTCTCTCTTCAATGAATATGAGAGCAAGAAACATAATTTTGAACCCTTGAGAAATTAAAATTTCTCCAACTTATAGCCTTCAAGTGACATTAATGGTGAGAATAGAAAAATCAACTTCATCTGCATCTCAAAATGACAACTTTTCTCCATTTTTGAGCTCAAGGAAAAAGCCTAAAAAATAGTGCCATACTCTACTCCAAACTACATCAAAAAGATGGAAACTTCCCATCTCCAAAGGGTCCATCCAAAAAATCCTCAAAATCAGGTGCAAATAGCTCAAGAACTGAAATTAGAAAGTCCAATTTGTCATCTCTTTTCCAAATTCGCCCAAGAACTTCAACTCAAAATAAAAAGTTTTCAAGAGGACTTAAGTATACCAATTTCATTTAAAACCATAACAAACACCAAGGTAATTTATAGAAACATTACCATTAGTGATGTTTTACAATCATCTATAGTTTTAGAAAAACAATATAGAAGCTCTCCTAATACATTTGATTTTTGCATCTTGAGTTCAAATATTTTGAGTTTTTGTAGTTTGAGTAAAAATTAATATTTTTCAAAAAATCAAAACACTATGTGAAGGATCCTACACATTTGATTTTTCTTATAAAAAATCATAAAACTAGATTATGAGCCCTAGACCAAAAAAACACTAAGGCATGGACAACTCGACCTGGTGAAAGGGGCAATGTGTATATGGTTCACATGAAAAGAACAAAGGAAAGGCATAATTTTCATTTGATTTTCTTTAAAAATCAATAAAAATTCCTAAGGCATAGCTCGACCTAAGCAACATATGAGACAAGGTATTAACATGACATTTTATTTTTAAAAGAATGTGATTAAAATAACATTTGAATTGAGCACATGGGGAAACCCTAACACCAAAATTGACCCCTATCTGACATTTTGATCATCATTCTTTACTTGGAAACTTGGTAGAAAATAGGGCTCTGCATTTGGCCACCATGGAGAACTAGGGTTTGAAATTGAACTCCATGATTTGAGTTGCTTTCTCTACCATTTTTGTTGCATCTTCTTTTGCATTCGATGGTGAGTTTTTTGTTTGCATTTTGATACCTTTTTGACTCCATTCAAAAGAGAAAATGGGCCTATAGGCCATGGCCATGACTTGTTTTTTGAGGCATTTTGTGTGTCTTGTGCTTTTGTTGCTCCAATTTTTTGTTTGGCCACCATGAGGGAGCTCTGTATAAAATTTTGTGAAGGCTTGGTTTGAGGCTTTGGCTGGCTCTCTTCACTCATAGCCATGGTAAGCTCTCTTTCTCCACTTGTTTAATGAATTTCCCTCTTAAATAAAAGCTCGACTTAAGCTTCTTTCACAAAATAATGGGAAATTTGTAAGTGAAAATGAATTCCTCTTGTATAGGTCATGGTCATGCTCTATACATTTGTCCATTTCTACAAAGTATAAGTGATTTTGGGCGCGACCCATGATGTAGAAATCAATGACATTTGTAAAGAAGATAACTCAAGAGAAAAACATGCATTTTGTGTTTGTTTCCAAGGGCTTGCAGACCCTCCATGGCCATGGATATGGCCATACCATACTCTATTTTCTGAAGGGATCTATTATTTGAATACACTCAAACCCTTCAAGTTATCTTTGCACTTTAAACTTTCAAGATAAAAACCAAAGTGGATTTGGTGTTTTGTGAAGAGAAAACCTCCTCTCAAGCTGTGACCATGAGAGCACTAACTAGGATTTCGATGCATTTTACATTTCCCATATATTCTTTGAATATGCATAGGAAATATGCTATTTCATTTTCTGGGTTTGGAAACCCATCATGGTCGCAGCCATTAACTTTAATAACTTCATTTTATGCTGGCATGCTTCCTCTAATAATAAGCTCAAAAAATATAGATTTACCTCTATATATGTGTTTCAAACACAATACCCTAAATGGGTATCACCATTTGTGAAAGAAACTTACTCTCAGGCCACGGCCATTAGAGTTTAGCTGGGTCCATTTGGCAATCATGTATGAGCTCGCATTACCATTATCTCTACATTTTGAAGCTTCACAATGTAAACCCATGTGGTTTTCCTCATAAAAGTCCAAAACTGGGCACCATTGCACTTGTCTCTATATTGAAACCCTAGTGTTCTAGTATTGGCTCACTATCTCTAAAAAGCAACAATGACTTCATTTTTCCAGTTCAAATACACATTGTTGTAGCTTCACTTGCTTGCTCTCATAATGCAAATTTCACTTAACTCAGAAATCATTCTTAATGGAACAAACTGTTGTCCTTGCACTATTTGTAATCTCTCTTTTCATTGCATATGTGGTTAGCAATTACTTTCCTTTCATTATTGCTTGAAGTGTACAAACACAATGAAATTCAAATACTATCTGGTGCTTTTAGTTACTTATCAACAAACATGCTTTCTTTTCGATGCAATTTTTATTCATTGTTTAGCATGATTTGTAATGACACTTCCACACAATTGCACACAAAGAACTTAATTTACTCTCAAATGTACTATAAATTGATGCTTTCATTTCACTTACCCACTTTACAAGGTTACACTTAGCCAACATGATACACCTATAGATTACTTGTTGCTTGTTGTCACTCGTTTTATGTGCTTGAATGCTTCAGAAATGCACTTCTAATTCCACCTTCATCACAACTTCATGTGACAATGCAATGAGATAATTTTTATGTATTTGTAGCATCAATTATTTTGAAACCAACCTTGAATTTTTTTGTATTCCATTGACATCAATGATGTTTTTTCACATTACATTCAACTCAAGCACTTAGTGTATTGCATTTTCAATTCAAAAGTGCTTCTTTTCCTTAACCCTTGACCTTCGAACTCCATTTGCAACCACTTACAATTCTGTTTCTGAATGGAGCAATCTTTCTTCTGTATTGTTCATGCATTTTTATCTCTCTTAGGGAGTAAATATTGATGTGAAATTTTGATCTATGCACTGAATATTTTGAAATGCAACACCTGATGAAGGTGTTGTGAAGCTTCTCAAATTGCTTCAGTTGCTATTGTTGATTTGTAACCAAGGAATTATGTATGCCTATTTACTATCACATTCCATGATGATGCACTCCTTATGATGATCTACTTGAGCAATTGATCACTTATGATCTTCAATTCATTGTGTTTCCATACTTGATTTTCCTAGATGATTGCTTGCTTGAGTTCATATGGAACTTGTGATACACTCCTTCAGATGCATATCTCTTTTGAGCAATACTGATTGTTTCCTTTCTCAACTCCTCTATGGAATGTTAAGGGGTAGCATGCCGAGGTCAACCCTTGTGGGAGCCTGTTTTACACCATGTACTATAAAATATTCAAAACAGATCAACAACATGGCTTTTCCTATACCCGCACAAGAAACAAATAGTGTTAAATTAAAACAATAAATTCACAAGTTTCTTTTGATGTTTCCTCCTTGGTATTCTCTTGCACTCTGCTTGTCTTTCCTCAATTAATTCAATGCATCATAAACAATATTCTACGTTACTGTTGATATATCATGTAGGAGGATTCATAACCTGAACTCTAACAAACATTTCAATCACTTGGAGGTTCACTTGGAGGACAGGAGTAGAGAGGAATGCACAACATTGAAGGCAACTCGAAGAAAATTTCAAGCAATGATGGCTAGGTTCCCTCTTATGTGCTCTTTTCCCTTTTTAATATTTTGTAGCGTAGTGTACTCTTTATGGTTCATTGTTTCAGCTACTCCCACAGCTTGTGTGGGACACTTGATTCTTTTTTTATCTCAATGAATACAAAACAACATTTTGTGCAATTCTTGTTCAATTTTGTACTTCTCTTTTGCAACAAATGTATAAAACATTGTGTCATGAACAATTGAATACAAAATGAAGTACTTTCTTTTACATTTCATGCAATATTTAATGCTACAAATGATTAATGGAAAATTGAAACACATTGCACTTTCTTTTAAATTCAAAACTCAAAACTTAAAACATGCAATCCTTTAAACAATTGTAGAAATAATTGAAACTTTCCACCTTAAAATGAATTTGAAATAACCAACTCTATCAATTTGAGCTATGGTGAAAAATTGATAACACTTTTGGTGACCTCTGCTAGATGCTTGCTTGGTAAGCATTAAGCCAGATCCCTTATGTAGATCCATTGGGTATAGAGTCAATTCTGCCCTTCTAAAACTCAAGAGTTCTAAAAAATTTGAAACTTGCAACACTAAACAACAACAAAAACCAAAACAAAACAAAACAAACAAAAGCAAACCTACAAGGACCTAGTGGCCAAAAACCCATGTGCAAAAGCACTCATGGAAAATAAACTATTGAAAATAAAAGTTCTCCAAGAACTTATTAGTAGCAACTACTCTACTATAGTATAGGGGTATAAATTAAAACCTCAGAAACAATGTTTTAAATGGATCCCATTGACTAGGATCGGAATCACTTCTCCACTTAACCTTGAGAGCCAAAATGAATTGTGCTCTTTGCATTCTATTATTACATATGAGCCCTCCCAAATTGCATCAAATTTGGAGTGTCTCCTAGGTTTATTCTTGTAGACATGCAAAATATACTGATTGACATTGTGCACTTGATCCCGATTAACTAACATTGTTTCATCCTGAATCACCTCTTCAGCTTATCATCACTATTCATCCCTTAATTAAATAAATAATCATTTATCTAATTAAGTCATCATCTCTTGTTAATTAAATAAATCAATTTTATTTAATTAATTTTGTAATCCCCCTTTTAATTACATAATACATTTTATTTAATTAAATCTCTAAGTCATTCTATTAAATTAAATCAATATTTATCCAACATCATCACTCTTTAGTTAAATAAATCAAAATATTTATTTAATTAAATCTAAATCATTATTCCTCTCTTTTTGATTTAAATTAATCCAAAAATCTAAGTCAAGAGTCAAAATTAGCTAATCTCCTTTAAATTAATCAAATCCTTATTAATTTAATCCTAATCACTCAAATCCTCTAGATTTTGCAACTTGCACATGAAAATCAATTTAATTGATTTATAAATTATCTATTTTCATTCAAAAAGGCATCCAAGTGGGAATATTCCTCAAATTTGAAATCTGCCCCCCAAAAAGGACTTGTCCCTTTCAACAAAGCATTTAAAAAATCTCTCATGTCCTTTTCTTGAGCCATGTGCATGTGCTCATTCTTCAAGCCATATTTTGAATTTGAATCTCCCCCCTCTTTGCACATTCTTCAAAATGTGCTCATTCCTCAACCATTCACATGATGACATGTGGCTTCTTCTCATTTGTTGAAAATTAATCCCACATTGCTCTATTTTGAACATTCATCTATCTTCTCATTCTATAAATGAAGAGCTCATCTCCTCATTTCATCATCCACAATTTGAGTAAACTTACTCTACTCAAATCCATAGCAATTTATCATCAATTTCATCCAAGCATAGTTAGGTTTTATGCAGGTTTTCATCTTGGAGCATACATCAAGCATCAACAAAGTGGATCACTCTTCATCACATATCAACTTTTCATCATTGGAGTTAGGAAAGGGCCAATTTTCACATCAAATTGGCACCAATTCCCTCAAGAGATTAGGATTTTGTTGGCTTTAGAATAGATTTTGATATGCTTTCAAGTTTCATTGTGTTCTTCCTTTCATTTTCTATCTCTTTTGCTATTCAAATTATTTTTTTGAGGAATCCTTATTCTTTCTTGCATTTGATCTCCTAATGTATTCATTTGTTGTGTTATGCAGGTATTTGGATTAGGGTTCACAATTCTTTTCCTCATCCCATTTGAGCACGAAATCTCCAACAACAAGTTCTCTGAACTTTGTTTCATAGGATTCTCTTATCATGCTATCATTCAACTCCTCGTTCATGTTGGAAATATGTCTCAATCCCACAGGTTGAAACCTCTACTGGAGCCAAGTCGGTATGACAAATCCTATGTCTAGCCGACTAGCAGCTTGAATCTTGTTGAACAGTATAGGTCATTGTGACTTTGCAGGAGTCTTGCCGAACGCTTAAACATGAGTCATTAGGATAACCTTTGGTGTCTCGGTGAGAAGTCCTGTCGATGTGGAGATCTCTGGCTGATAGGTAATTCTATTAGATATCAGGGTGAGTCTTGGTTGTTCGCTATGAGCTCTCAGCGACATGTTAATGTCTCACTAACATCGTTTAGTTTGAAGTCATTGAGGAGACTTGGCCGAAAATAATACTATTAGTAAGAAGTCTTACCGATGTGGGAATATCACACCGACTGTGTTCACTCAAGGTAACTCAAAGGGCTTCGGGGAGAAGTCCTAGCGACATTGGTGAGTCTTGCCGATGATGAGGAGTCTTCGGTATAACTCTTGGCGAATGGTGGTCATTGATATAACATATATGTGTTCGATAAGAACTCTCAGCGAAGGTGATAAGTCCTGTCGACTGGTGATTGGAGCTTGGTATGACTTGTGAACACTTTGGAGTAACTCCTCATGTTTTGGTATGATCTCTCAGCGAAAGCCGATTGTCTGGCCGATGAGTACACTCATGTCTATGTGACATATGAAGCTTCGTTATGACGTCTCACTGAAAGCGATGAGTCTTGGCGATAGTGATACATGTGGAGAATATCGGTATGAGGTCCTGGCGACATAAGGAAGTCTTAGCGATAGTCTCCTGAACTCGGTGTAACACAAGAAGGCTCGTTGGGATGTCTTGGTGAGAGCGATAGTCTTTCCGATAGCAAACTAAAGTCCGATAGAGATGCTTTGGATGTCAATGGATTCGGTATGACTCAAGGTGTTCGCTATTTTTTCCTACCAATTGTTGAGACTCTTGGCGACATCGATATGAAGACTTTGTGGCATTGGTGAGACACTATTAGTGTCTCACCGAGATGCCAAAAAAGTTTGAATTCTTCTGACCGAGCGATGACTATCTATGTGGCTGGTATTCGGCCAATCAGAGGAGCTGAATTGGGACCGTTGGAAGACAGTTCGTTGTGGCAGTTTTGTGAGGAAGCTCGATAGCCAGGAACAGCATGAATATAGTTTGTAATCTCTACAGTGGTTTGGTTGGTTCAATCATCAGTTGTAGTATCAGTTCGAATTATATCAATGGATGAATTCTATTCTGTGAAGGCTATAATGTGAATGTTCTATAACAAGATTGATCATTGTGAAAGATGTTGTAATCTAGCATTAGAGAGATAAGTCAGAACTTTGTATGTAATTATTTGTTATTGTAATACAAAGTGATTTCTCTTGGTGTGGTGGGTTTTCCCACGTATATCTGGTGTTCATATGTGTTTGTCAAATACTTTGTTTCTGTTATCTGTTTCAAAGTGCATCTTAATTGAGCTGTAATTTGAAAATTTAAAAGTGTCTTTGCATTCTTCCCTAAGGTTTTGATGTTAGGAGAGTTGTTTCCGCATCTAGCTTTCCTTACAGTTCAATTGAAAGTTAGCTTTTTGGGATAAGTTTTTTCGTAGCTGTCAATTTTCAGGCTTGAGGGCTGTCCTATCTTCTCTATCTTTGATCACTCTCTCCTTTAGGTTAACTGCTGCAATCTCAAAGAGATTCACATTAGCACATTAGGTGCTTCTACCAAGATTGGATTTGACCAATGTGAAGTTATAAATCTCAACTTCATCAATGTTCTTGTCTCTTGGCGGTGTAGAAATCTCAACAACAACCTAATTACTAGCATTCTTCTCCACGTGAGCCTATTTCTTGAGTTTCTTTTTTGATGTGTCTTGGTATATGTTATCAAACTCTATAAAGTCCAACTGGTAATAAGGATTTCTCCTCTTCCTACCTAGGAGGTTCTCAAGCCAAGACAAAGAGTCTCTACCAACTTCCTTGGGAGAATTGGTTCCAACTCCATTAACTCTTGATGAATGAGTTAGTGTTGAGATGTCACAAACTGGTGAATCGAGCTGTAAATCTATGTGAATTGGAGAAGACCTTGGTGATGATGGAAGAATAGGAGATGAAGGCTCTACTTCAACTTGTGGTGATGATTCAACTGGAACTTCTGGTGCATCTATTGATTGTTCTTGTTGATCTACATCAAGATCCTTCACCTTTTCCTTCAAATGTACTGACATTTTTCTATTTTTAGAACCTTCAGGAGGATTTCTCATTGCTTTAACTCTAGGTTTCCATCTGGAAGAGGTAGGTAGTGATGAATGAACCACTGGAAGCTTTGTAACTAGGATGACTACCTTTCGTGTCCTCTTTCTACTCAAGAATAGTTTGTTATTCTTGACAATCTGACTTGTTCTTTCCTTGATCGAGGTGTTCTCTTTGGCATACCAATCAATTGGTCAAAGTGGTTGTTGATCAACCTAATCTCTAGCATATGTGGGAAGTATGAATTCTCCATCATCATTTGATAAACCTTCCACAACTTTTGATAAGAAATCAGCAATCTGAGGAAGAGAAAGTCTACTATAATAGTGCTTGTGCACTTCGAACTCATCTTCACAATTAACCAAAAAATCTTCCATTGTAGTTTTATGTCAAGTGTCTTGACCAAGTCGAGCTTCCAAGAGACCCCAAGGGTCATATGAACACCTTTCTTTGAGAAACTTGATATTAAGTTTTGACAGTTTATTATTCATCAACTTAGTGTCAACTATTGATTTACATCTATATATGCTCATATCAAATGGGAAAATAATGAAAGACTTGCCTCTATTACAAAAAAGGTGTGAACCTCATTCACTTTCCTTAGGAACTCCATGAAGACTACCTTATTTTTTGGATATTTAGGTAGCATGAATGGTTCTCCTAAGAAGCCATATACTCTAATATAAGAGAAGGTGGGAAATTTTGGATAAACCAATCAGCCCAATCTGCCATCGCCAATCTAGCATCTATTAAAAACCATATATGTAACTCATTTTCAAGGTCCCATAGTATATGCATCAAGAAAAGATCATTCACTCACTTGAAATATTGCTCTGACTATGAGAACTCTAATTGTGAGTAATTCTCATACACCTATTGTACGCCTAGAGTTCCAACAAAATTCAAACCTCTAAACTTTCCTTGAAAGGCTATTAGATATACGAGGTATGAAATCATATGGAATTCATGGGCCTTGAAGAACCCCATCATCTAGCTATGTAGAGTATCATTGATTAATGCTAGCTAGTCATAGTGTTCTCTTTTGTTGACAATTTGGGACATGATGTAAAACATCCAAGGTTGAAATTTATGTGCTTCTACTTGACCTGTGACTCGGTTGAGCAAAGTAATCAAGACTGAAATTTCATCATTGAACTCACCACCTCCTACATACCTTGGAAAAGTGTTTCACTTCTCTTTCATCTACCTTTTTGCAATCCTTTTCTGGCATTGATCCTTTTGTGTATTCCATGCCTTTTCACATTCTTTTGTTGATACAATAAAATTATCTACACATGGTGGAAGGACAAAACATCTCTTAATGTCTCTTGGATTTACACTACAAATAATACACCCATCTACTGATTGGATTTCTCATGAAGTCGGATTGTAATGATTGAAACAAGCAATCACAAACTCAATATTTTGCACTGAGATGGGAAAAGAAGCTACTGCCAACAACCCAAAATAATCAAGATTCTTGATAGTTATGCTGCCTATGTCTTTTAGCATGTTCATATCAACCACTTGATGATCTTGATGCAAGTCAGTGTCAAATCTCTTGAAGAAATCATGAAGCAAGATCGATTTGGTCCTGATTTTGATTGGAGAGAATTGCATACTAAAAATCTCTACTTTTGATTGTGAACATGACTGTGTTTGGGCAAGTTCTACACAAGAGTTAAAAATAGCTTCACTGATTTTTCTTCAGGAAAAAGGTAACTTTTTCAAAAAATGTTGAGGTTTGGGTTTTGTAGAGAATGTCATTCTAAGTAGACCCAGATCATCCATTTTTGAAAAAAACTATTTTTTTCAAGAACATGCAAGAAACCTAAAAGTAGAAGTAGCGCAACAATTTTTTCAAAAAAATGTGAGATATGGGCTTTATAGATATTCATGTGCTGAAGAGACCCAAATCATCCATTTTTTGAAAATTTTAGTTTTTGCCCAAAAAAGATAGATCTTATGAAAAGTGGAAGCCACAAAAGTAATTTTTCCATAAAAATATGAGATATGGGTTTTGTAGCCAATTTTGTTCTGAATAGACCTAGATTGACAGGTTTAAGAAAAAACTTTTTTTTTCAAGAATCCCTAAAAAATAGGGATAAAGATTGCGTAAAAAGTCACAAATCTTCAAGAGAAGTGAAAAATAGAGACAAAAATTGATGAAATTTGGAAAATTTGACCTTCTGTTTCTAAAAAGTGATGCCTTGGAAAAATGAATTATGGAAAAGTATTTTTTTGTTCAGCCTAAACTTGAATCTATGAAGAACTCTGAAAACACCCTTTGTTTGATCCTCCAAATCTTATTGAGAAGAAAATTTTGTGTTTTCCTCTTGAAGCTAACCTGTAAAATAATGAAGAATGGGCACCCAAAGCTTCTTAAATAAAGTTTGGAGGTGAAACAAGCACTTAACTCATGAAAACCCTAAATTTATGAGTCATCACATGAAAGTATCTATCAAATTGAAGAATCCCTAAAAAATAGGGTGGCCAAAGCATGCATTTATGAAGATGCCTTCAAATTTTTTTTTAACTCAAGTTGACTTGGGTGCCTTCCTTGAGATAAGGCATCCAACTTTAGCAATGTTAGAATATTTTTTGAAATTTTTCTTGTTGAAATGCCTCTCTAGTGATGGATACCCCTTGTTTGAGCATTGTTTTTCACCAATCTATGAGCAATTGAGACTGAAAATGAATTGATCTAGGAAGCTTGATCAAATCTCAAGAGACTGATACCTTACACCAACCTCTGATCCTGCATTTGATTTATTTTTAGCCTGGGTGCCCCTAGCTGATTGAGGCACTTTACATCACCAGAGTAAGAAAATTTTCAAGATTTTCATCTTTTCCTTGATAAAATGGCTCCATTTGATCTTTGATTCTAGAAATTTGATAGATCCTGTGAGCCAGCTAACAAACTTGTTGAAGAGTGTGATCAAATCTACGAAGGATCTCTTGGAGACTACAAACCATAAAAAGTGGTTTTAAGGGCTTGAAATCTTAGGCACCCTTGGCTAATTGGGGTGCTTTTGTTTTCTAGACAACCATTTTTTAATGATTTTCATTTTTTCTAATTTGTCTCCTATGCTTCATTTCCCGTTCGATTTGAAATTGCCAGTGATTGATGAATCCTATGGTAAAGCTGAGATATTCATTGGAAATCCTAAAGAATTTTAGAAAGGATGACCAATTTTGCAAGCCTTAAAAGCTAGTTCTGAAGGCCCAAAACCTTAGGTACCTCTGGCTAACTGGTGAACCTATTTGTTCTAGAGAGAAATTTTCTGAGTTTCTTGATTTTTTCTTTGTTTAAATCGTGTCTGTTTGATCAACAACCACTAGAATTTGATAGGTCTTTTCAGCTAGCTAATAGATTCATTGCAAAGTTGTACTAAACCCAGGATGAACCCCTTGGAGGTGGCTAACCCTAAAAATGACTTTTGAATTCCTTAATTTCTAGGCACCCCTGGCTTATTGGGGTGCTTATGTGTTCCAAATATTTTTTTTGAGTTTCTTGATTTTTTCTTTGTTTTCTATGTCTATTTGATTAACAGTCATTGGAGTTTGATAGGTTCTCTAAGCTAGCTGATAGATTTGTTGCAGAGTTGGACTGAATCTAGGATGAATCCCTTGGAGGTGCCTAACCCTAAAAATGACTTTTGAATTCCTTAATTTCTAGGTGCCCCTAGCTTGCAGGGGTACTTTTCTTTGCCAAAGTTAGCCATTTTTGATGATTCTCATGATTTGTAATTTGTCCTCTTGATGAGACATTTTTGCTTGATCTGTAATTCTAGGCATTTGATTGATTTTCTAAACTACCTGATAGATTCATTGGAAAGCCTAAAGAAATCTGAGAAGAGTAACCAATTTCACAAACCATAACAACAACTTTTGATTGCCTAAAATCTTGGGCACCCTTGGATAGCAAGGGAACTTTTGTACTCTAGACTTAGTCAAATTTTGATGATTTTCAATATTCTCGTACTTTGCGTTCACCACCTCAATGACTGTGTTGACTATGATCACCGTTGCACATGTGTGATAGAAGGAAGCTAGAAAAATGGCTAAGGCATTGACTACCAGGTGCTTCCCTTGAAATGATGCATTTTTCTTTTCTAGTGTTAGAATCTTTTTTACAATTTTCAACTTTTTGAATTCCCCTCTTCCCTTCATTTTTTGAGCATATTTCACCATATATTGTTCTATGTAGTGTTTCAGGCTTTGATTCTAACACCTAACAGTTGGCCATCCTCCATTGATGACCTTGGAGGTCCTAACTTTTCTTTCAAAAAAAGAGAAATAGACCCATTAGAGAAAATTTGACTTTTTGACGATTTTGACTGGACCAATGTGATCATGAAGTAAAAACAACCAATCAAAATTAATTTGATCCTTTTTTGCAAAGTTTCTATTTTGAGCCATTTTCCCTAAAAATAGGGCCTAAAACCTACTTTCAAAATTTTCCAAAATTATGTGAGCAACTTTTTGACAATAAACCCAAAAAAACCCTATGGTACCATATTAATACATATTAATACTTTTGATGATAATTTTACAAGATTTTGACCATTTTACCAAAATTCCTTAATAAAACAAAAAATTTAATTTAGGGTACAATATGGCTCAACTACAAAAATAACTTAGTAAAAAATAACTAAATGAGCTATATAAACTCCTTTTGTCCTATTAATACAACCACTCCTTAATATGGAGTATGTACAAACATTCATAAAGGTTCGTAAGAAGTAAAATATAATAAGATTCTTTCAATAACATTATCTTTCCTAATCTAGCAAATCATTGCTCTTTCCACACAAAACATCAACAACATTCAATCTTTTCATAAACATAAAGAATATAAGAGGGCAAAATAGCATGCTTGTTAAATGCTAAATCTAAAAGAAACAAAATAACTTCCAAGCTCAATCGACTTCAAAATTATATAACAATTCTCCAATCCACACTCAAAAATACTTCAAAAAATATCATTAAACTCTCCTCACAACTCTTAGCTCACTCAAGAATAACTCAGAATGAAAATAGCTAAATGCAAATGAAAACAATGTGTCCATCCTACACCCCTATTTATAAAGAATTATGAGACTTAACTACCTAAAATCAAGCCTTACACATTGACACTTCTTAGCCATATGGGTCGACTCAGAAATTAACTTCAACTGGTGTCAACATTCTAAAGCAATACTCACCAAAATAGAACAACAAATTGACTGAAACAGAGACAACAAGAGTTCATCTCAGAAATCTAAGGTGAAAACCAAACCGGTCGACACCAAAAATGATAGCTTATTCATGGCTTATTCTATCTTTTACTTGGTCTGTCAATGTTGGATAAAAATTAGAAATTTGGACTTCTAATCATAATGCAAATTCATATTTTGGCACCACCTACTTCTTTCCACTGTGCATTTTGGTGTTGTGTTTAGACTAAGTCAGTGACTAAATGCCTTTGAAATATCTCATAAAATTTTGATTGAGTCTTTTATCCTTCCAATATATGTTGCACTATTCTTAACACATGCACAACGCTTTATATATTGTGCTCAACAAAGACCCAGTCCACCATATTAAATTTGCATTTGTTACTGCATGCCACGTTTAAATATATTCCAAATTTCCATGCAAGTAATAAGTCTTTATTGACTTACTCATAGCATAGTTTATCAACTCAGCCACAACTATTTCACATATGGTGGTGCTGTCTTTAGTGATTTGCATGGTATTACCTATGCGTTGAATAAGCTTCCTCATGATTTACTATCTTATGTGTGATTTCAACTCATTCATTCCCTATGTGCTAGTTTCAGACAACCATTTTGGTATTCACTTGTATATTATTCACCATTTAGGCATTGCCTTTTACTCCAATGCTTTCAACTTTTATGCACCCTTTGTATTATATAAAAGGAAGTGCTTTATACTATGCACAATTTCTTTATACATTATATGTATAAGCTGCATCTAATATGTATTGTGCACTTTGATTACAACGCTTATACAAATCATTTAGTTTATTTTAATATATTTGCATATATATTATATATATAACATAATATATATGTATATATATACATCTAACTTACAATTTCATCAAATAGTTATTTGATATTCAAATTCACATATGCATATTTCGATAATAATGGCATATAAACATATAATCAAAGTAGTTTTACACACACACACACACACACACACATATATATATATATACGTTTACATTCATGACAACTATATGTATTAATATGTATATATTTATATTTAATATTATTTTAATATCCAAACTATATACATATATGTATATTCATCTTCATCGATGAGTACATTCATGAAATGTTTTCCTATTCATATATGTCATAAAAGTATAATTGGCATCCTCATGCATAACATGCAATCACATACATTCATACATATACTCATTCCATGTATATACTTATTGAAAAAATATCAATATACAAAGAAGGACTTTCACAAGACTTAATGACATAACCAGAATCAAAATATCGAAAGAGCAAGATCATAAATTGATACTAAACATTCATAACCTAGTAAAAATTATGTGCAGTCATAACTAGAGATTACTTACAGTTTTTCTAAACTACTGACTCGACTAGGCCAAACTAAAAGTGAGTGTGTGTAAGCTCAGTTAGGCTTCATTAAAGGTTACATGACGAATCACTTCTCCTAAGTGATACTTCCCCTCCCTTTCATAGGGTTTATTATGTCTCTACATCTAGCTTAGTTCAACACCAAGGTAGTTAGACGTTCCTAATAAATCCATTTGTAACATAACTCATTTCTATCAACAAAGCATTAGAATGTTCATATTGAAATGTACATAGCATTCCATCAATTCAAATCATATTAATTCTTTTGAAATCATTAACATCTTATTGCATATTCACATATTTCATTCACCTAACAAACATATTAAAGTCACAATCAACATTTTCACTCATAATGGTAAAAGTAACTTGGTAACTATGAAAAAAGATGCAACATACTTCCCCCCTTGTGAATCATCGTCCCTAATGATTTTAAAAATATAGAAATATATATAAAAAAATAAATGATTTACCTTTAACTTTTCTCATCATGTAAGAAATAAGTATATTCTATTAATAAAAAAATATTCTTCCCTTAGAGCATGGCCATTTGTAATCTCATCTATACTAGACTTTGTACTGAGGGCCCAACAAACATTTAGGGAGAGCTTGTGTGCTTTCAAACATACTTTCCCTTGAAGAGCTATACTTCATAATCATATTAACTCTTGTACTTCACAAGTACCATAGTGATCATATCCTATATGACACCTATACCTTAGTGACTGGAAAACACATTCTCATTGGCTAATGAATTTATCCGGAGTCTAAACCAATTAGATAAGGAATTTTGATGTATTGTACACTACATTTGGGTCCCATCCTTTCTTTTGGTGTTTATGCCATCGAACAACTCAGAATATGAGATCATCCATCATTGACACAACTATCTACCTTAAGCATAATTATACCGCTTCATAATTTTAAGCTTGTATCAACAAGTTTTTCCTTGATCCTCATGATCTATTGTTCCATTTGACAACCTTTTTGATCCAAGACCAATCCTATTTCTTAGCTTATCTCAGCTTTATAGAGATTCAATCCTTCTTCCCATGTAATGGACGTAACTTCAAAGATAAAACTTTATTATAATAATGTATTCTACAAATCGACCAAGATTTGGTTTATCCCATTTGCCTAATTAGCTAACATAATTGAATTCCTCATAAGATAATCATGGTTTTCACAAAATCTTAACATTTTTTACTTGTTCCATACTGAGATAACCTCCTCAAGAACATTAAGCAACTGCTTTTCACAATATGATGTTTAGGACAACTATCCTTTCAATCAAATTTTCCAATCAAAATTAGTTATCTCGGTGAGTCTATCCACCCTAATATTAGGTCAATTCTATCGACATAGAAAGATCAAGCTATTCTTGTGATCTACCACTTCCCCTCTGGAATTCCATGGGAGTATACGAGCCCTACTAATGATGACATCCTTTCATCATCTAACAACAATATGGACATCAACTTGTCGCATACCTTGCAGCATTATACTCTATCCCTTTCTAGATTATAGTGGTTCCTTATCTGAAAAATTTTGTAGTACCCTTGAGTATCTAAATAGGACATCAATTGCCTCATTCACTCTTTCATCTCCCAAAATTTTGGGTACATAGGTTCTTTTTCAATTCATAATAGTCCATCCCAACTAAATGAAAACCTCACCCATGTCTTATGCCACATTCAATTCTTGAAATGTATTTTTTAAATATTGATAGTGGAGCTAAACTCCTTCCACTTTGGTCATCCATATCTTGGATTTCTTTTGTCCTTTAATCATTTCTAATTTATAATCCGATCTTTCAGCTCAATCTATTTCTTTCGATAATCTTTTATACTAGTTCAAATAAAAATTCTCATTTGATCATGCTGACTTGATACTATCTTCCAATAGATATCAACAATATTTACATACTTAACTATCAAGTATGTGCGTTTCTTGTTAACTCAAGGTTAGAAATATATAATTCTTCTACTTCCATAGGTAATAATTTTTCCTTTCATGATTAGTCATACCATCTTATCCCTTTCCTAAGGCATCAATGATAATAACATTTGATCTTCCAACTCAATTACGTACTATAGAGTGTATTGTAATTATTCCTTTCTCTTTGGTCATAAGCCTTGACCTTTCCACTACCTTTCACTATTATTTCCAATAGATTATCCTTTTATCCTTTCCAACCTTGTTTTGGTTATTGAGGACAAGACTTTGGTTGAATCATGACTTTTGAAGAAGTCAAAATTTCTTTCAAATTAGAAATACATCAATGTACTTCATTGTATGGGGTACTTTATCTACTCTCCTTCTTCCTCCCTTAGTGTTTCCATGATATTAGATCATCTTAATAGTCGAACTCTTAACAAACATTTTCTCTCCCCATTTGATCGAATTGGTTTAACATTCCTTGTTGTTGGAACTTCATAGTTGAATGGTTTTTATCCACCTTCATTACCCTTACTAGGTATACCTTTGAACATACTTTTTGTTTCTAAAACTGGTTTCATCATCGCCTTATAATCTCTTAGAATCAACAGTTAGATCTACCTTAATGAGATCTAATGAATAAACAACTTTACAAGTTAAGAGGTACTCTAGTAATTCATTCCAATTTTCATGTATACCAATATCCTTTTTGTGAAGGAATATTCATATCTTCCAAGCTTGTTTCATTAATGAGCCTGCCAAAGGATCTCTTATGACAAATGTGTTCTCACCTTAGTGTGTTGTTTCTAAGATATTCTTTCAATTTGACAAATAGTCTTCTTTTATACCCAATTTCCATGTAAACATAAGTTTACTTCTATTGACAAGTTGGTAAGTTCTATTCGTACTTCAACCAATTTATGCTCTTAACTGAGCCTTTTTCGGATTTAATCCAATTCACCTTTTAGTTCCCAAATAACAACCATCTTTCCAAGTTATTTTTTCCCAATTCTTGGTAACTCATAACTTTAAAAATTCTAGGTTGTTCATCTTCTTTTCCCCTTTTTAAATTGGGATCTCCAAATTGATCTTGCCTATTCCATTTGGTGGAATCACGTCAGCTTTTAATTCTTCATGGGTTGCTTCTTTACTTGACCAAGTTGGTCTCTAACCGTCATTCAAAAGGTATCAAATTTCTCTCTTGACTCTTAATTATCATTGAAATATTTTAACTTTGTATCGAACTAGGTTTTTTAAGGGTTTATCCAACCTTTTGTTACCTCTCTAGTTGTTTTAGTTTCACAAAATGTTGACTTTTCACTTTGTCAGAAGTTTCCAATTTATGCTATCAATTAGTTCCCTTCCTAATAAATCATACTCATAGATTCATAATATCCTTACCGATTCCAAATTTCTTGATTCTTTTGCAACTACTAGTTGCTATTAAAAAGGGGGTTATTTCAATTCTTCATATCCATTAGAGTCATTTAAACAATTTTATAGGATGAAGGTACCCATAGGTAAACCTCCTTAACCCTTCTACTAAACTTGGTTTCCTCATCTTTCACAATCCAAGATGTATCATATTAAGGAAGTTTCAATTCCATGAACAATTCTTTTCTAGTCCCCAATGCAAACAAGTTTTCAAGAATCTAAACTCCCCTTCTAGTTTCTCATTTGTTTGTTTCCTCTTTCCATCTTGGGATGAGAACTTTTCAACCATTATCTTCCCATAAGGTTTACGTTTTACTTATGTAATGTTCCCATAGGCTCTAGAGATGAACCTAGTAGCTTTGATACCACATGTAACATGTCAATTATTCTATGAAAGTAGATTCACTAAATTTTAACCTCAAGTAAATAACTATGTTCAAAACTCATAGCAATCATTTTTTTCTTGTATTTCAAAGACATTATGCACATTTGAAATAACACATATTCCAAACTTTTCGTTTACATTACATTACTAGAATTTGGTAAATAAATGACTAGGTGATTAAAATTTTTAGTCACAACAACTAAAAATGACTAAATTCTACTAATTTTTTGCAACACAACTATAAATGGGTAGATAAATGACTAATTTGGTTGTTGGGTAAAAAATTATTTAGTCACACAAGTAAAAATGACTATATAGTTAGTCACACAAATATAAATTAGAAAAAATTTAAAAATATATTTGGGGAAATGATTGGCGGGAGTGTATTGTGCATGATTCATTATTCGCATTTAGCCTCGCACTTGACAACTACACAGGTGTTTTGAGTTTTAGCAGCTACTTGCATGGGAACATGATTCATTATTCATTTAGCCTTGCACTTGACAACTACAATAAGGAATTTTGATTTATAGTAGGTACTTGCATGGGTGATAAAGATTGTTTGGAGAGGACTTGTAGACTTCTAAAAAGGTTGGCAAGGAATTTGGAGTTTGCTGCAAAAAATTTGAAGTTTGCGAGGCCCTATGCAACGAAGTCAGATTTGGGGATGCCCATTGTAGCGAATTCAAGGGTAATTTGAAACCCTCATTATATTAAACACAAAATCTATAGCTTTTTGATTGGAATCTTACAGTAGTTACAATCTACTACTCTTAATAATGTTCTTTTACAATCTTTCCACTGTTCTACTTCATAATGTGTTTGAGCTAAATATAATAAAATTTGGTATCAGTGCCAAAATACAATTTCCTCAAACAATTTTGATACATTTTCACTATAAGTGAAAACTATCCTTTTGAAAATTAAACATGTGCTAGATTTACCCACACATCAGGCATCTGGATGAAGATGTTTCATGTTGCAACTTCTTTTACCTATGTAAAAATTTCATTTGCAATATCAAATTGACCCCTTTTAGCTAGCACGATGGCTACCCCATTTGCAACATAAACATTTCATGGTCTTTGTACCAACACTTTACAATACAGTTCTCTAGCCTTCTCAAGATTTGTGCCTCCACCTTTGGGTCCCTCCTCTCATTGTGAAAAGCTGCAAAATAATTCCAATTTCCAAGTGAAATGTTAACATAAGAATTCTTTCCATCTGATTCACTTTGTGCAGCTTTAATTATTTCTTTTGCTTTAAGCTAGTCATCTATTTTCAGTTCCATTCTTCCAAGCATAGATAAATCATTTGATGAGTTTTTATCCTCCTTAAGTGCATCCCTAAATCAATTCTAGTCTTAGCTAGATCTCATTCCAAGCATGATCCATGGCTGCAAGATGTAGATATGCATCCACATAATCATGAAACTTGAACAATATTAGCTTGCATAAAAGATTTTATTTTTTAGTGTCATGTAGTTGTTCAAACAACCTAGCAAGATTAAATAGTGTTATGAATTTATCCCATGGTAACTCAATTGAAACACCACCTTCTTCTAGTCGATGAAAGAATTCCATATCCTTAAAGAAAATAGGAAAAAATTGTCAAATTGGCACTGGGGATTTTATTTATTAATTCAACCCAAATGCCATTTCCTAATGCCTCCATAAAATTTTGTTGAACCAACTAGATAGTTCATCACCCTCAAAATGAAGAACCCCAATGTTGTTTAACAATTTAATGGGTACTTCTTTTCTCCTTTTTGGAAGAGACTTTCCTATCTTAAGAGAATCTAAGGCTACACTAAGGTCTAATGATATTAATAACTCACCCATATTGATAAATGCATGGGCATCACATGGATCTATGTGAGTTTCCTTTTTAAAAATTTCTAAAGCCTTCTCTGCTTTCCCTTACTAAGAATATATATGGCCTACAACTTTTAAGCTCTCATAGTTCTCAAGGTAGACCAACATAATCTTTTCAAATTTTGAGAGAGAACTCTTAAGATATCCTAGCTTCAATTGAACTTGTCCATAAAATCATGTGGCCTCTGGCTTTCCTTGATTGATGCCATGTAGTAGTGGGAAATGGTGTCATAATCACCTTTACTATGATAAGATCGTGCAAGATTATAATATGAATGAAATTTCATGAGAGGGTGGTTAGCTGAAACAAGAGCTATCTCAGTCAACAATTCCACAAGAAAATGCTGCCCTGTAAAGAAAAAATGGTTTGCTAAATGATTCAATGCCATTACATAGTATAGGTATATTTAAAAGGCTCTACACATCTTTTCCATTCCTTCATGAACAATACCTTTTTCACTAACTGTGGGAATCCTACAAGTAAAAAATGCAAAAAATTAACCATAGAGATTTATGTAGAGGTAGGACATCATTTCCTAATACCTCCATTTAAGTTTGTTGAGCCAAATCTAGTTCATCATGCTCAAAATGAAGAACCCCAATGATGTTTAGAAATTCAATGGGTATTTCTTCTCTACTCTTATTTAGAAGAGACTTTGGCATATTAAGATAATCTAAGGCTGCACTAGGGTCTGATGATATTAATAACTCACCCATCTTGATAAATGCATGGGCATCATGTGGATCTATGCGAGTTTTCTTTCTTAAAATTTCTAAATCTTTCTATGTCTACACTTGCTGAGCATATATATGGCCTATAGATTTTAAGCTCTCATAGTTCTTAGGGTGGACCTCCAGAACCTTTTCAAAATTTAAGAGATAACTCTTAAGATCTCCCATCTTCAATTGAACATGTCCACAAAATCCTATGGCCTCTTGCTTTCCTTGACTGATGCCATGTAGTAGCGGCTAGTGGTTTCATAATCACCTTTACTATAATAAGATCGTGCAAGATTATAATATGAATGAGATTTTGTGAGAGGGTGGTTAGTTGAAACAAGAGCCATCTCAGTCAAATGTTCCACAAGAAAATGTTGCCCTGCCAAGAAAAATGGTTTCCTAAATGATTCAATACCGTTACACAATATAGGTTTAATTCAAAGGTTGTACCCATATTTTCCATTCCTTCATGAACACTACCTTTTTCACTAACTATGAGAATACTATAATTAAAAAATGCACAAAACTGACCACATAGATTTTTCCCCATTTCAAACAGAAAAATTGGCAAACAAATGCATTAAAACCTACAAAAAAAATACAAATAAAATCACATCGATTTTCATCCAAAAAAAAACCATGAGACCATAGCTTATTACTTACTATTATGCTTTGATAGATTTTTTCTAAGCATCCATAGCTTGTTTGAAATCACCTGCTTTAGGATTTTAGCCATAGTAGCAAGGCAATGAACTTTAGAAAAATTGCCTCAAATAAATGTGGTCTCATGGGGATGGAATGCCATGACAAGCAAACTTTTATGGATTGTCATGGAATTCCATCACCATGAGACCATATTTCTTTGAGACACATTTTCAACCAGTTCACTGGCTTGTCTATGCTATTGCTTACTATTATGCTTTGATAGATTTTTTCCAAGCATCCATAGCTTGTTTGAAAGCACTTGTTTAGGATTTTATCCATAGCAAAAAGGTAGTGAACTATTGATAAAATTCTTTAGTAGACATGTATGAAAAATGTGGTAGCATAGACAAGGTAGTGAACTATTTAAAAAAATTCCTCAAAGAAATGTGGTCTCATGGAATGCCATGAGAAGCAAATGCAATTGGTAGCTACTCCTAGTTATTAGTTATGCAATTTGAAGTAATTGCATAACTACTTAGGTTGACTTTGTAAAAACTATATCGTAATTGAAATTTTGTCATCTATCAACAACTAGTTATTAATTATGCAATGCGAAGTAATGCTTTGAGTTTGAAAGATGTGCAATGTAATGTAATCAACAATTTGAATATAAACTACACAAATCTATTTTTTACAATTCATTAGTTAAACTCTATTTTATTTTCTCTCTATAAATCTATTGCTATGAAAATTCCTTTCAATTTAAAAAATAGTTTTTGTCTCTTATTCTACATTTTTTTACATTTTTTCATCTATCAATATCTAGTTATTAGTTATACAATGTGAAGTAATGATTTGAATTTGAAAGATGTGCAATGCAATGTAATTAACAATTTGAATATAAACTACAAAAATCTATTTTTTACAATTCATTAGTTAAACTCTCTATTTTATTTTCTCTTTATAACTCTATTTCTATGGATATGTCTTTCAATTAAAAAATAATTTTTGTCTTAGTCTACAATTTTTTACATTTTGTCATCTATCAACATCTAGTTATTAGTTATGCAATATGAAGTAATACTTTGAGTTTGAAAGATGTACAATGCAATGTAATAGAAAATTTGAATATAAACTACAAAAACCTAGTTTTTACAATTCATTAGTTAAACTCTATTTTATTTGCTCTCTATAACTCTATTGCTCTAGAAATGCCTTTGAATTAAAAAAATTGTTTTTGTCTCTTAGTCTACAATTTTTTGTTGCTATGTGTAGAACATTATAGATGGATCAACGTCGAAGGTTGACTACAGATCAATACCATGTATTTGATGAGAGAGTAGCCGATGAGAGGGATATGTATAAATATCCATGTCCATGTAATGATTGTCTTGGTGGAAAGGTGAGAAAAAGAAATCTGATTTATCGACATATGAAAAGATATGGAAATAGTGGTATAAGCCCTTGGGATTACAATTATTATGAAGATATGAGAGAATTGAAAAGTTTGAGAGATGAAGAGGCAACAAACATAGATGAAGTGGCACCGAACATAGATGAAGAGGCAACAATGTTAGACGAAGGGTTTGAAGTTGATAGAATACTGAATGGGGGTCTAAACAACAATTGGGACAAGTTGATGGAGGATGACTTAAAGCATATGTATGCTAATTGCAAGCTAAGTCGTTTAACAACAATCCTTCAAATTTTTAACTTGCAACTGATTTTTGGTTGGACAAATGAGAGTGTAGATTAGTTATTGGAAATATTAAGTTTGTTGTTACGACTTGACTCCACATTGCAAAGAAAATGAAGTCAATGTAAAAATAAAATAACTAAGTTAGGCTTCGGGTATGAAAACATCCACACATGTGTGAATGGTTGTGTATTATTTCACAAGAATCTTGCAAGTGAGTGAATTTTTGGAATGTCATGAAGAGATGTATAAACAAGGGTTAAAATTGGTTGTGGTTCCTAGAAAGGTTCTTCACCACTTTATGGTAATCCCAAGATTACTTTGAATATATAGGTGCAGAGACATTGCTGAACTTAATCAATGACATTCTCAAAATAAGAGCACTAATGGAAAACAATGACATGTGCCTGATTCTAAGACATGGATGGAATTTGGTGAAAAATGGCCTAATTTTCTCAAGATCATCATAATGTAAGGTTGGCTTTGGCTCTAGATGGGGTGAACCCATTTTCAGATCAAAGTACTAAATGGTCAACTTGGCCAATGTTTTCAATAAATTATAACTTGCCTCCATGGTTAGCAACTAAACCATTTTTCTTAATGCTATCATTGATTATACCAGGAAAGAAAAGTGTGACTTCAGATACACTTGATGCTTATCTAGAGCCATTATATGATGAGCTAATGGATTTTTGGAAAGGAATTGAAGCAATTCAATCTTTAAGGGATGGTTCAATCAAATTCACTTTAAGAGCTTCCTTATTGTTTACTATTCATGATCTTCTTGCATATGGCACATTGTTTGGTCTTAGAGTTCATGGATACCATGGATGTCCTACTTGCAACTTTAAGGATTTTGTGAGGCACTCAAGAAGTTTGTATAAGTGTATTTATTGTGGAAATCATTCTTACCTTAAAATGGATCATCCATATTGTAAAAAAAAAAACACGGTTCAATGGTCAAGAAGAGAATCGTGAAGCACCATTGCTAGTAATAGGTGATTACATTATTGAGAATGGACAAAAAATAATGTCATTTATTGAAAATGATAGGATTTATAGTAGTAGATGTGATTCATGTATGCCATACTTTAAGGATATAACCATTAGGAATAGTGTTGACTTTATGCATACTGAGAAAAAATATAGCCTATGCTATTATAAAAACTCTTTATGGTGCTTTTGATACTATTTCATCACATGAACACTTTCAACAACTAAAGATTCATCAAAATATTTGGGTTGAAAAATATGATGAAGAAAAATATAGAAAACCTACCACTCCTTATGTTTGGACAAAGGAACAACATGCACAATTCTTATAGTTGATGTCTCAGACTCACTTTCCTATTGGATATGTAAGTAGTAGTATTAGAAGCCAAATTGATATTAATGGCTTAAGATGCCTCAAGACCCATGAATATCATTAATAATCAAGACTATTTTACCTATTGTGGTAAATATATCAATTTTGGCAAAGGGGCCAAGATCGACAGTTATAAGGTTGGGCCTAATAGTAAAGAGAATGAGTTTGCATGTTTTAGATCCTTCAAACTTTGATAGTTTGAGGGAGGAGGTTGTTGAAGTCCTTTGTCTATTGGAATAGGAATGCCCACCAACAATCTTTAACATTTTGATGCATCTTTTGATGCATCTAGAATATGAACTAGATCATTGTGGCCCAACAAGAATGAGATGGATGTATCCTATAGAACAATATATGAAGATTTTGAAAAAAAATTGTTCGTACTAGGGAAAAACTAGAAGGCAACATGTCTAAGGGATATTCAATGCAAGAGGCCATGGGATTTTTCACATAATATATGAAGGATTTTAAAAATGTCAACCAATCTATATGGGATGATGACAAATATGAGAGAGTTACAGGTGAAGTATTAGAAGGAAATGGATGTCGCTTCAAGCTATCACATAAACAAAGAAGTGTGATACATGTCTATATTCTTCAAAACACATCTTTGTTCAATAAGTGGCATAGGTAAAAAAAATTACACAATAATTTATTTACTCAATTGCATTTACACATTTATATTATTAATCTTACTATTTCTACATTAATATTCTATGTATAAAATATAAAGAAGAGAATCAAGCTTGGATGCAACATTAACCTCAAAAGCACATACGTCATTATTTGATTAGAGGTGATTCTTTTCCAAAATTTGAAGAATGGATTGCTAATGTAGCCAGTGAAGAAAAAGAAGAGGGTCAAGATATAACAATGGAGGAAAGTGAGCTTTCACAATATTGTAGACAATGCAGATAATTATGATGATGTTTTGTCACCTTAAGAGGTTAGCTTGTCACCTAAACTTTGGTTATATGTATGGTGTAATTTATTATTGAATGTAACAAAGATCTGAGTATAGGTATGCTTATTCACTATTGTTTTACTGATACATTTCTGAATGTAATCATCATTATTCTGATGGTACATTGTATACAAAACTTGAGATGTTCACTATTGATTTGAAGTGAATTTAAAGTTAGGTTCAATCATTCTTCTTAGTTTTCTTAATTTTGTTGAAATTAATTTTTTTTAGTTAGAATATAATTTCTTAAATGTCCTAGATGATAGCTTTAGTTTTTAATATAGCTTCTAGCCTCCACATGCATTGAATATGCTTGTGTGAAGGAAACAATAATGAAAATTTGTGATTTAATAATACATACAAATATCTTAACATTAGGTGAACTAAGCCTCCTCATTACAAACAAAGAAATGATCTCTTAGGTCTAGCTGACACTAAAAACTAGAAATATATGAATGAGGTGTTGTGAAATAATATTTTAAGTGAAACCAATTAGTGCCTATTCCTATTGAGAAATGGAGTCAAGATGTGGGTGATATATGTGTCTTACTTCTAGTTGTAACTCTAATTATTTGGCATAGTGAGAGTTTATGGCTTGTATAGATGTGTGATGATACAATTGCATGGTTATTCTTATTGATACAAATAAGACTTCTAGGTTACTATGATTTATTTAAAGGGTTTTAATCCTTACTTGAAGGAACCAGTTAAAAGAAATCACACAATGATATCAAGTGTGTATTGAAAAATTAAACATATACTTGATATACTTAATTTGAGTAACAAGGAAATCTTAAATTGGAGACAACCATACAATTGTACAAAATATTATCAACAAATAATTGAGACCATAATTTGAGCACCAAATTAAATATTCTTCCCAATTGATTGCTTCAAATAGATATTTCAATATAACAGAAGTCTCCTCATATATTTTTCTATAAATGCCTATGATGATATCAAAATTCGATCTTGGTTTCTCTTTTATAAGAGAAGAAAAAAGCTTCAAACCATTACAAAATATGACATCTTTTCAAAATTCATGCCTCTTGGTATAAACTAAATATTAGTTTTTATTAAAACATAATTAAAAGAAAATAGAGAAAGTAGACAATATTGATTGGAAGCCTGCAACACTTACAATACACTTGTAGTCTATTAATCAACATAGGATACCTGCAATCATCCCGATCTGGAAAAGTCCCCCTCTCCATGATAGAGTGTTTGAAGGCTCAGTTCTTCCACTACATATTCAAGGTCCTATTCTTCTAGAGGATACAAATAATTTTTCTCCCATTGGTATACTGTGCAGTTGTGAGGCCATTTGTGCTCTTGAATCTTTGATATATCTGTTAGGTGATTCCTCCATCTATTTTCAAGTAACCCTCTACCATTTGTAATGACTTTAGAATATTTGGTATCCAAGGCTATTATTCCATCCATGATAAAATTGAGCTTGTGTACATTCAATTCACCATCCTTTTGTACATGAGCAATGCAATTAGGAACAATTTTTCCAAATTCCTTTCTCCATTCACTAATATTTTTCAATTGTTCATCATCCTTTAATATCCTTGGTACAAGACACTTCTTCAATGTATGAAATAATTCCATCCTTGTTTTGATCTTTTTATCTTCTCCATTTATATATTGAGATTCATCTATAACTATCTTTACCATCTGCTTAGTTGAATTCAAAGCTGAAGGAGCTTCCACAATCTTCTGTAATACCCTGCATAAATTCATCAAGGTATGATGAATTGGTTGTCACTTCTTGAAAAGAGGATCCAACATAAGTGCACGGGCTTTCAATCAGTCAATTTCTTGGGATAATGAAGTGTAGCAATCATACACACTTTCCAATTTGTCCTCAATCAATTTGATCCTATTATCCAAGATTTTTTCCAAGACATTGATGATGATTTGGCCCCCCACTCCCTCCTTGGTTTCATTATTGGCTTTTTTCAACTCTTTGATCTATTGTCTTAGTACATTCATTTGTTTAGAGGATGTACTATCTATATTGGTTGATTGGGTAGTAGGAGGTTGATACAATACTATTTCTTTACTCTGTGAGGACCCTGTTCCTTTCAATTTTTCTTTTAGTCTTACATTTCTTATGAATAGTTTATTTACCTCATCATTTAAGAATTTATGTTCCTTTTCATATTCTGTCAATTTATTTTCCATTTCCTTAATAGCAACTTGAGTGAACATGGTTGAGTGCATTGTCATGGTTACGGCTTCTAAAGGAGACATGTCCTTCAATGTTTTTACCATATTCATTCCTCTCATCTCATGTAGAACATCTAAAACCCTTGGTTTTTGTGTATTTCTTTGCTTGGCCCAAAATTCCAAGGTCTCAATCTTAGGGTTGTACCCTATACCACTTATCCCCTCATCAAAACCAAATTAAAAAATCATCATTGGGTCTTCTTGTGCTCTTACTTGGTCAAGTAATAATATCTTCTTAGTTCCATACCCAAGATAATGAGTATATTACTCTTCAAAACCATATCCCTAGCTTCTTGTGGGCTAATATCAACATTATCAATTCTCAATTCATTGAGATTTTAGGCTACAATTTGATTGTTCTAAGACTCTTCAAACTCTCTCATTTTCATTTTAACCCAAAAATCCTTAAATTCAAGGGTCTTAATGAAATTATCATCTTCAATAAATTTGAGAGCTACAATTTCCCTCTCATCATCCTACATTTCCCTTTCTCCCTGCATATGAATATCAATTCTAGCCTCTAGTTTATGAGCTTTAGTTTCATGGGCTGGTTGATTAGCTACCTCAACAACATCCTTCAAACTCTTTCATTTTCATTTTAACCCAAAAATACTTAAATTCAAGGGTCTTAATGAAATCATCATCTTTAATGAATTTGAAAGCTTCAATTTCCCTCTCATCATCCTTCATTTCCCTTTCTCCCTACATATGGATATCAATTCTAGCCTATGGTTTATGAGCTTTAGTTTCATGGGTTAGTTTATCAGCTACCTCAACATCATCCTTCAAAATATTCAATACACTGGCCACTTCTTTTGTATCTCCCACTTCTTCTCTCATTGCATAGGAGACCAATCTATATGGCTCCTGTGTCTTCTATTTATTATGAAGTGGTTGTTCAAGAGGTGATTTTTGAGGAACATGACATATTGAAATAGTGTCAAGAGATGGCTCTGAAATTACAATACCACTTGGCCTTTTGGGAGATAATTTGGCGAGCCTCTCCTTTGCTACAGACTTAACATACAATTCATCAAACTTATCAATTATCAAATTTATCCTCTTAAGAGGATCTGCTTCTTCTAAAAAATACCCCAAGAAGTCACTATTCTTCTTCTTCCTTTCTTCCTACAGCTTCATCATGATCTCCCATTTTCTTTTCCTTTGATATACCTCTTGGGTAGTGAAGAAGTTTCTAATAACACCCTCTTCATAATCCACTTGATGAGTGATTGTGGCCTTTGTGAGGAGGTTTTTTCTTATCAAATTCATATGGACCTCAAGGTCAAAAACCCTTTCACTTCTAGGCCTCAGAGAATATCTTTTCTTAAGGTAATGTTGTAATTCTTCAAGGGTGTCATATCCAATAGATAATTCTTGACATGTTTTCAAGTTAGGCAGAAATGTACCCTTAGTTTGTTTCTGCATGACATCCTTTTCCATCCACAACATCTACCACATAAATTCTAAAAAGGCTAGCTGAAGAGGAATTTTTTTTGGAAATATATGTGGGAACTATGGGCACCCATAAATCCTGATTATTGTGACATCTTGTAGAAAAAATCTAATCACAAAATTTATGAGTATGGCCTTGTTTTGTTTTCAAAGCCAAGGGCCTCACTGGTTGTAGTATAGGTGTGTGTAATATTGGTGATGAGTGGCCAAGAACTGTCATAACTTTGTATAGAAATTCATCATGGAACACTAAATAATCAAAGCTTTTGCATTTTTTATCCATGTATAACACCATTGTTGCATAGGAAACAAGTCCCCTTATTGATCAACCTTACCGAAAAACATCATTTTGGTCCATCTATCTTTGTCTTGGCACAATATCAAGTGACATAATAAAGAATGCTACCCAAATGTTATAGGGGCCCTATTCTCCCTGACTTGTAGGAAGCCTTCATGCAATGCCTTCTCAAGATATGATGCAAAGTCTTATTCAATGTTTGTCTCAGGGTTCTAAATTCTCATATCCATCATCATCAAACTAACTAGCATTTGTTCTTGTGAATCTATCCCACGTACTTGAAAGAAAGAAAAGTAGGTTTTCTTGAAATAAATCTAAAAATATTCTACATCAAACAGTTTGGTGGCAGAGGGGGAGATAGGTATCACCTTGTTTTTAACACCCCTTTTCATGTATATGGGGAGTTCATCACTTTTGTGTGTTCTCCTTAACCTAGCATATTCTTCCCCACTCTTTTACAAGTCAACCTTAGTGAGGGCCTATTTGTTTAGATTGAAGCATTCAATGATTGTAACTTTTGTTAATATTACCAACAGTGACTCATCTGTTATCCTCATGGACCTTGTAGTAGGGTAGTAATTCTGGGCTAGAACTCTAATGAACTCCACATCTATGAAGACATTTGGGAGAATTAGCTTAGCTAAGTCTAATGTCCG
Organism: Sequoia sempervirens; assembly: GCA_007258455.2. Taxonomy (NCBI): domain Eukaryota; kingdom Viridiplantae; phylum Streptophyta; class Pinopsida; order Cupressales; family Cupressaceae; genus Sequoia; species Sequoia sempervirens. The sequence continues at coordinate 219,179 of VDFB02285689.1, read as the reverse complement.
CGGATTTGATATTAGAATTCTCCCTTCCCTCTTTTCATAGAAATATCAAAATAATTCCCACCCCGAAATAGGAATAAGGGCATCCCTACAACCATGAGTTGTATCCTTGAAAACCTTCTTGTATCATTTTTCAATCGAGTTAGGCAAGATATCTTAAATAGATTGTTGTAATGATCTCTTTTTACCCTTAGGATCTTCCTTCTTAGTCTCAATTACTTTCTTAATAGGTGGCATGATACCTAATGTTGATCTCGTTTTACCCTCAGGCTTTTCTTTCTTAGTCTCAGGTTCTTTCTTTTTAGGCGGCATGATATCTAATGTCAACCTCTACTCGAGCTTTCTAAGTGTTTAAATGCGGAATTTCAAAAAATTATATGCTTGTAAAGTTGCTTTAGTAAGTTTAGTGTACTTACCCAGTATGTGATAGTTGTAGAACTTCGACACGTTAAACTTCTAGCTTATCACATGAAAATCCTTACAAATGAATGCCAACACAATGTCGATTTCTCAATTTTAATGGCTTATGAGTTTAGTCATGTCGTCATTAATATGAACCTTATGCCAAATATTTTGTGATCAGTTCATATTTTGAGTTTGAATGTGTGCCATTGATTTTCACAAGATCTGAGGGTTGTTAAGAGTTATGCATTTAATACTGCAACTAGTAATAATTCCCTAACAATCTATACCGCAACATCGCCACCTCTCTTTAACTTGTGTGGGATAGAGGGCTCATGAATATTTTTATTTATCAAACTTATTGCTTTACTACTTTCTTGAGATTTTTCTATCATAGGATAGCAGGGTGTATACCGCTATACCACAAGCTTCCTTATGCTTCATCACAGGGTAGCAAGACTTTTACCACACTATCACTCTTTATTATCTCCTTCCTTGCAGGGTAGCGGTTTTTTCCTTGCTATACTACACCATTCACTTTTCCTTGCTGCAGTACTATGGTTATATTATAATTAAGCTCTTTTATACCGCCCAACCACACCTTTATTATAATACCCCTGCGGTATTATAGTGAATAATTTTATGTTTTCTATTATATATCACCAACCCAATAAGGGTTCAAATTGTTGTTGTGGGATTATGGTAAAGGAATTTTATGGATGTAAAAAAGCTATAAATGTTTTTTCTTAAGTATATATGATGAATTTTTTCCTTTGTATAGGTCTTTCAATGTCAGTCAAACCTAAAAAATATATATTTTTGTTTATAGTGGGGAGTCTAAGTCAAAAATAAAAAGGAATATAAGGGTCGAGGCTCAGGTCATGGTGCTCAAGGTTAATTGTGATGATGGAACTAAGAAAAATTTGAAGGTTCTAACACACCTCTCAATGAACTAGAGTATGTTTTTCCTTCATCCTACTTGTGTTATGTTTTTATGAGTTCTTTTCTTGTGAATATATCCCTAAGGAATATTTTTCTAATACCTATAATTGTAAACATCTTCTTGGTTTTTTACTGCAAATTCTTTTTAATCTATAAACTAGATTCTATTTTAGGTTTCCATTTGTAGTTATCAGTGGATTATTTCCATTTGTAGTTATCAACTTATGAACTCAATAAAGTTTTACTATTTCAAGTTGCTGATTTATACATTATTGTTTATTTGGACTTCAAGAATGAGGAAAATGACTATAAGGTAAAAATTAGATGATAGTGATATATTATGAGTGATTTCGTAGAGAAAAATTTGCCAAGAATAATGAATATTTATCATGTCTTGGTTTGATAAATAGGCAAGTTGTAAATCCACTAAGTAGTATATTATTTGTTTAATAGTGTTTAATGAAATTTTATGGGAAAGAGATTTATGTATATAAGACATAATATGATATATTTTTTGTTTTATAGGAAAGAAAAAAAGTGCAAAAAAAATGTGGAGAAAAAACAAAAGGAAAGAAAATATACAGTTTCGCCATCTTGTAGAAGCCAACACATTTGTGACTCAATAAATGTAGTTGGTGAAAACAATAGTTATGATGATGTGTAGCCTGATATAGCACATGGTGATGTGTAATTTCATGATGATCTCTTAACACAAATTCTAAGAGAGATTATTAAACATTAGAGCAAAGGAAAAATATGTTGAAATGACTCGACCTCACATCAACAATTTGTTGACGATACTATTTTTATGGGGGAGGCTTCGGTGGTTGAAGCTAAACAATGGAAAAATATTCTGGACAAATATGAAATGTTAGGATAGTGTATAAATTACCAAAAAAGTAAAAAGAAAAAAATAATACTAGCCTACATGTGAAAAATAAAGTGAAGGATTTTGGGTTGTTAGGAAGTGGAGTTACCTACTACTTACCTTGGCTTACCTCTTTTCTCTCAAAAGATGAACAAGAGCTGCTGGAACTATATAGTGGAGAAAGTCCATAAAAAATTGGTTAGTTGGAAAGGCAAATTGTTGAGCTTGGCTGGAGAAATTTAGCTTTTAAAGGCTTCTCTTCAGAATATTCTAGTCTATTATCTTTTAATGTTTAATATACTGGCATATATTACATAGAGAATTGAAAAAATTCAAAGAAGATTTTTATGGTTAGGAGAGGAGGAAAGGAAAACAATGGCTCTCAATAAATGGGATAAGGTGTGTGCCTCAAAGAAAGGAGGGCTAGGAATCGGAATATTAAAATTGTTCAATAAGGCTCTGTAGCAAAAATGGGTTGGTTTCTCCTAGAAAATGAAAAAAAATGGGCTTCAATCCTTAGGGAAAAGTATCTTAAAAATAAGGGTGCTAGCTATTTTCTAAGGAAGAAGGAGCTTCCACATGGGTTTGTGTTTTGGAATAATCTCCTTAAAACTATAGGAGTTCTAATTGGAGGTGCAAAAATGAGGATTGGTAATGGGCTAAACACTGATTTCTGGGATGACCCCTGGTCCACACCAGCCCCACTATTGGCCTCTAGAGATTTCCAATAAATTAGAGTGAGATTGAAAAGAGAAATTGGAAAAAAAAAATTCTAATTATCTAGTGTGGGAAGGATTGCGACCCAGGCAGAAAAGCTTCAAAGACTACCTAAATAATGTTATTCTCAAGGGAAGCAGACAACAAAATTGGGATGATTCTATTGACCCACTTATGAAACAAATTGGAAATATTGACCTCTTTTTAACAAACAAAATGGATGAATGGATCAACCTATGGCTCAATGATGCAACAAACTATGGTTTTAGGTTCTTTTGACTAGCTCAAGGTCTGGAAGAAGAATCTAATCCAAAAAATTAACTGCTTTTGGTGGACGGTTATACATGGTAAGATCCTCACTATAGACAACCTAAAGAAAAGAGGATGGTACCTTGTCAATAGATGCAACCTTTGTAATGAAGAAGAGGAAACTATCATGCATCTATTTTTTCAATGTTCTTATGCCCAAAAAGTATGGCATTTTTTTCTTAATGCTCTGAAGGTGGAGTGGGTTTTTCTAGCCAATGTCCAAATGTTTGTGGAAGGATGGAGCTTTTTCCCTTATTCCCATAATATAATTAGTGATATGTGGGGAAACATTCCCCCATTTTTGGCTTGGGGCTTGTGGAAAGAGAGAAATGATAAGGTGTTTAGGGAGACTACTAGAACTAGTAAGGAGCTATGTTTAATTGTTAAAAGAAAAATTCAGGAAAATGTGGAAAGCTACAAGTACAATCAGGCTAAGAAAAAGCCATCACAACAAGAGCTAAGCATAAAACAACAATGGGAGCACTCCCATGACTTAAATAATGTTAATTGGATAAAACAACTTATTAGAGGGAGCATTGTCTAGATTCCCTTGGATCCATGATGGGTGAGATGCAACTTTGATGGTTGCTCAAAGGGGAATCCTAGATGGGCTACTACTGGTGGAGTAATAAGGGATGATAAGGGTTTCTATCTAACTGGATACAACAAAGGCTTAGGAACAACAACGAACAACTTCGCTAAGGCATATGTTATTTGGATAGGAGTTAGACTTCTTAGGGAGGGAGGTACAACAAGGTAATTATAGAAGGAGACTCAAAACTGATAATAGATTATCTCAACAATATGGCAAATATTCCCTAGGAAATCAGAGATTTGTTGGAAGATTACAAAAGTATATTGCAAGAGATTAAATGTGTTAAAATTTGCCACTCTTTAAGGGAAGGAAATAAGGTGGCAGATGCGATGGCCAACCTTGGTGTAAATCAAGAAATTTTAATAAATTGGGACTTCTCTAATTTTCCTAATCAAATTAAAGAAGTCCTACTAGTGGATATACATAGAAAAATACTCAAGAAAGGGATTATGAGGAAGGGTTTTTTAATTATTAATAAGAGTAGTGGGGTGAGAAGGCTCATGAGGATGTGGAACTCAAAGATGCAAGTTGGCAAGATAATTAGATGTCATCAGAGGCACATTGTAAAAGGATTGCCAAATCTTGTTAAAAGGAATTGCCAACGCAGGAAAGGATGATCAGAAGACAATTTTTTGTACCTTGACATGAAAGATTTAAATACAGAAATAAATCACATGAGGAATAATCTGAAGGCTAGTCTTCAATGTGACAAATGGAGTTGCATCAGTAACAATAATAAAATAAAGAATAAAATAATTGTTATCATTGCTAGAAAGGGAGGTGGAGTTGTCACAAGAAATAATGATGATAGGCGAAAAGGTGGTAATCTAGGAGTTAACTCTTTTATGAATTGTAGAAAAAACCCTAAGCCAACTACATTTCAAAAGAATAGTCACAGAATCACCATTAGAACTGAGAGTGTGGATTTACCTGTTGCGAGTGTTGAGGACATCAAATGTAATAGAAGTGATTTCCTTCTTGTTCCCAAAAATTGCCATAGCCTAGATAGCACAATGAGAGGTCCAAGGAAGTGTACCAAACATCATAAATATGACTCGCTCCACAATAATGAAGAGCTTTGGGGTCTTTTTGAGAAGGAAAGTTTCACTCTATATTTTGCAGCAATGGAGGGATACAATGAAAAACTTAGCTACAAATTTTCTTACGCATGGAGAGATGGTGAAGTTAATTTGGGTGGGCTCTAATTTAAGGTGGATGCAAAGTTGATAGTGGAAGCAATGGGTTTGGATTATGAGGGAATGAAGGTTGCTAAGGTCATCAATGGTAAGTATCAAGACTATTTTGAGAATTTTTTGAAGGAAAAGAAAACCCTGAAAGAATTCAAAATGGTTACTCTAGGGTTAAATTTCCACCTTTGTATCATAATGTTTGTTTTATTATAATGAAATATTTTACCCCCAAAGGGTGCTACTAGTTCATCCATGGATATCACTTTCCCATCCTCAACCACATTAGACATCAGGAAAAAATCAATCTTCCTTTCTTTTTATTTTCCTCTCTAAGCCAGAGTCTTACTCATGGGGCCAATCCACCATTACACTAGGGCCTCATAAGATCCATGTGCAAATTCGTGCTATCTAGGACTTCACGAAAAAACCTTGTTCTCAAGTTAATTGAATACCCAAAACCACAAAGCTTGGTGAAAATTGAGCTTCTTGAAGACCAACCTCACCCCACACTTAAAAAATCTAGTAAGAAATCCCAAAACCCTAATACTACTATGTGGAAGGATTTGCTTATGATCACGCCGGAGAAAAGAAAGGATATTTCAATGGAGATGGAGGATAAAAAGAGGAGGAAATTGATTCTATGTAAACTCAGGGAAGAGGTGGAAACAATTACCATACCTAATGATAATGAGATGGAAGGTTTAAACCTTAGCGGAAGGAGGTCAAAAATATTGGCTATAGCAGTGTCAAAGTGAAAGGAAAGTAATAAAAATTCATAGAGCCCTGAGGAGAAAAGTACTCAGAGTCTGCCAAATAGTGTGGAAAAGAAATATGAAGAGGAGAATGACTCCTCAATTGAAGAGATTCCTGATAGCTTGGATGATGACTCAGCAGAGGAGGAGGACTTGGAAGCATAAAGTGAGGATGGTAATGGTGATGAAGAAAAGGAAAAGGAGTCACAACATGAGATGGCTCGGGAGGAGGAAGGAAATGTTATGGAAAATAAAGAGAGGGATGAAAATACCAAAAAAGAGGAAGACAAGGTTGAGAATGATGGGAATGTGAGGATTAAAAGACTGTAGGAGATGATGCAAGTCTTGGAAAAAATGATACATGAGAAGGTGGAGGACAACAAAATTCAAGCCCTCAAAAATATGGTGATGAGCATAATTAAGGAAAGACTATAGGTTCTAGAGAAAGGTATGCAAGAAAAAGGAAATGAAAATAGAATTCAAACCCTGGAAGAAGCGGTAAAGAGTGTGTGTTGGGTGGTCAATGTTTTCATGAAGAAGGTTGTTATGGCTACTGTTTCTAGTATGGGAAAAATAAAAAACAAGCAAAAGAAAAAAGCAACAGGTGATGGTGAGGATTTGGCAGGAAAGATGGAGTTGAAGGAAACAATGAAATGCACTATTGAAGACCTGATGAATGCATGGAGGCTGATTGAGGAAGCATAACTTGGTTGCTTCACTGTGTTGTTTTTTCTTTTTGTTATGATGGTTATTTCAACTATGTTTTCTAGGACTGTTATTACTGGTGATGGTCATTGGTGTTGGAACTTAAATATTTGTAATGTTGTTTATATTTTAAGTATGGACTCTATGATAGATGTTAATAAGTATTTTAGTTGGATGGGGAAGGATGCTACCAATGCTAGGTTAAGGTTTTTTTATTCTTGTGGTAGAACTGCTATGTTTAATCATATGGGAATTGGTTAAGCATTTTGTTTGTGGGAGGGGTGAAGTTGGTGGGATTCCTATTTTTGTTGCTTCTTACCACCTATTGTTCTTATCATGATGTACTAATTTGTTTAGGTTAGGGCCCTTTTCCTTGCTTAACCAATCAAAAGCATTAGAGCAAAGGAACAATAGGTCTGCAAATAATTTATTCAACATTAAATGATATGTTTGAAGTGAAACATGTGGAGACTGGTACTGATCTACCTACTCATGCCAAACCTAATGTGTCCAAGAAGCATGAATTTTCAGTTAATGAAATTCATGAAGAGGGAATGCTAGTTGCATTTTTTGTGCCTTAGAGTGCACTTATTGCATCTAGAACTTTTGACAAAACTAGTGGATCAACCAAAAATACTAGTAGTTGTTTAATAGAAGATGTGTCTCCTTTTGTCAAAAGAAAAACATTGAGTCAATATTTGTACATATCTACAGAGAGGAATGCAAAAGAAAGAAAATTAGAAGACAAGAAGCCATTCTTGGTTGAGGTATCGAGAGATGGTGAGCCCATTGGGCCAAATGCTACAAAGTGGGCTTTCGAGTTGCGTGCAACATGTAGGGGAATTTGGATATTTGAAAATCAAGTTTTACAGAGCAAGATCCATGAACTATGGAAAACATTATACGAAAAATGGAAAATTCTTTTAAGACTACTGGTGGACAAATCTCTAGAAAATATTACAAGCAAAAGATGAGAATTTTGATGAAAATTTTTAGATACAATTGCAAAAAAACAATCATGGATGGAAAAGAGAGGTTAGACTCCACTCTATCTCCCAAACAATGGTAGGGATTGAAAGAAAGTATGCATTCTAAAGAATACTTGGAAAAGAGTAACAAAGGCAAGAGAGAAAGAGATAATGTGAGGGATGGATATACATTTGGTCGAAGCTGGTTGCAGGCCAAAATGGACAAATTTGCAATAAGTGTATAGATTTTTGGTTCAATTTACATTGTGTTATTTATTTTGATTTTTTATTGAACTAACTATATGTTGAAATTGACATTGCATATTAGGTGGAAAATAGTAATAGAGAAGCAGGTGTAGAAGATATTGTCAATTATATGCCAGCACTAGATCCTAGTAAATATAAGAGTAGGATGAAGTGGAAATCTAGTTCGTCAAAAGATATTTTACATACATTTGTTAAATGCCTAGTAGGATCCTCTCTAGATCATGTCAACTCAAATGAAGGGTACCAAAAGGTAATGAGTTGCATATTTGGTCTCACTCAACAAGTTTCGTAGTTAGTTGCCTCCGTTAACCTTATAGTTTCTGCATGGAATGAGCATAAATCCATGAATTTAGATGAGGTAAGAGACTCTATTGATCTCATTTCTTCTTGTTTGGAAATTTTGTATACAAATGCCTCTTAATATGTAGATTATTGAAATCTAAGTGTAGGAGAATCCAACCCACTTTCTTTATTGTTGGAGTGATCCAAAAAATGTTCTATTGGATAAATTTATGGCTTGCATTATTTACTTGACTATTGAATACTTTGCATTTTTTTTTGCACAATGGTTAAACAACATGCAGAGAAATTTTATAGAAGAAATAAAAAAATAAAAATTCATTCATGATATCAACAAAGCTTCTGATATTGATAGTGATCATGATGAACTAGACAAGAATGCGCAACACAATCATCATAGTTGTGTTGAAGTTGAGGTAATATAATAGTTGTTAGTTATTTTTCCCAATGTTTTATCATTATTCATGCTTAAAATGTTATTTTGGACAAAAAATTATAGCTTTTGCATTCTTTAAGTTGTAAGTTAATATGTCCCAATGTTTTGTCATTCTTCTTTTGGACAAAAATTTATGGCTTTTGCATTATTTACTTGACTTATATTAATTTTTTCATGATGATTAAACCACAAGTAGAGAAATTATATGAAATTAGAACAAAAAGGAAAAATACCTATCAATAGAACTGTCTACAAATTTGTACAACTTCATGTCAATTATGACGTTGATAGTGATTATGATGATTAACTTGACGAGAATGCACATGATATTCATAGTAGTAGTCATCTTGAACTCGAGGTGAGTGTTATGAAACCACATGAAAGTAAGTACTATTCAAGTATGTAATGGTTATTTTATTGTGTAAATAAGGGTAATCATTAACTATTTGATAGAAGCTGGTTAGAATAGTAGTGAAGTGTAATTAGCTAGTATACATAGATTATGGAAACAAGGGATAACATATAACTTACATGTGGAAGCTTAAAGCTTAGTTGTAATAGAGTGTTGCATAAATAGATTTTGACAATACATTAGTGCATTGTGTTCGAGGATGTCATGGTCCTCAGTTGGGAGGACTTCATTTCTAATCCATGTCTCTTTCTAGAGTACTCATACAATCTAGCACACTTGTAGTCTTGCCCTTCATTTTTTGTACCTCGCAATGGGTTAATTTTATTTTTAGAGTAAAAATTTGCTTCTTTGTTATTCAACATAATAAAAAAACACATACAAAAATTGATTTGTTCCAAGACATAAGACATTACATACAACTATAAAAACAATATAATGTGTGTTTTATATCTTAATGTAATGTGTATTTTTTTTGCAAACAGTTATTGACAAACTCCTAGAAGGGGATATAGTTGAGGTGTTGGGTCCATTTGATGGTGTTGTTGTGGGGTTTGGGTGGATTCACTCACTATCTATTGTACATGGAGTCAAATTGAAAGGAATAGGAGATGTAAATGTAAATATTTTAAAGGTCACAAGTAACATACCCCTTGCTTATAAAGACAAAATAGATGGATTTTTCTGTATGAAAGAGAAAGAAGGTACCTTCACATGGTGGCCACTAAAATATTTGAAAAAAATGACATAGTTGATGTATTAGACAGCTTGGCCCACTACTTTATACAATAGTTTGAATTTGTTGTTTAGGGATCTCAGTGTTTTTTGTTTGTTTTGTATTTGTATAAGAAAAAAAAGGCATTGTAACTCAATGTTCTCAATCACAACACTGAGAAACACACTTTGTAAGACATTTTTCAAAGCAAAGACATATTTTTGTTTTGTATTTGTTGTAAGAACACCTTTCTCAATAAATTTTTAATATTTTTCCTTCTTATAAATAGATGTTTCATTATGTGCAAATGAATGATTAATTATGTTTGTTGTGTTTTATGTTTAAACTTCAAAATCATTCTCTCATTTCCAGCACTTTTAGGTAGAAATCAGTGAACAAAAGCAATTAAATAAACTACCAAATTGATCAAAATGACGATTAAAATTAATGACTAAATACACTACCAATGGACAAAAATCAGTGAATAAAAATGACTAAATAAGTGACCAGTTAACAACAATCAATGACTAAATTAATGACTAAATATATCAGTGAATAAAAAATGACTAAATAAGTGACCAAATTACAACAGTCAATGACTAAATATATCAACATGAGTAAAAAATGACTAAATAAGTGACTAGATTACAACAATCAATGACTAAATATACTACCAATTGATCAATCAAAACAACCAATAAATGACTAAAAATCCTTTAGTCATCAATTTGGTCATGTTATAAATGACTGACAATAAACTACTAATGGTCATGTGATCATGTTTGGTCATTTATATGCAATTTTTAGTAGTTTTTTAATCATATATTATCATTTTTGTACTAGTATTATAATTGAATGTCAAATCTTTCCAATACATTTAAAATCTCAAGATAACATTTCTAGCATTACAACCTCCATAGACATAGATATAAGAAACATACATATCTCTTTAACCTTCATTAGCACATAGTAGTAAATGGTCTATGAAATCCCCTACAAATCTCAGCCACCAACTGATGAGGAGAAGCATCAAATGTAGTACCCCTCCATTTTGCTTGTGTTTTCTGTTAGCATGTTTTCACATATGATAGACTTTGGTACTTTGTTTTGGATATTTTGATCGTTGACTTTTGAGCGACAGTGGATTCGTTTTGTGATATGATGATACATTGTATGGTGATAATTAATTTTTGATATGCTTTGTGAGAGTGTAGATGTTTCCTTCAGATGTTATTGCTATATATATGTTTATGGTAGATTAACTGTTATTTAATTTGTCAGTTTGATGTGATGTGTATTGGTGTGGAGAACGGAGTTGCATCACTCGCTTGTGAGTGCCCTGTGATTTCCATGATTTTCTCTGCACGGTGTGCTTGTATAATGGATTATATATATGTATGCTATTTGTTTGGTTGCAGGATTGCAGGTACATGACACCGACTCCACCTGGTTACTCAGGTCTGAGTGTGTCAAGACTCAATGGAAATATTGATTGGGAGGTAGTAACAAGGTTTATCCTAGTCTAGTCTTAAACCCGATCAAGTATGTCGTCAGTTAAGTTTGGTGTCTTTGGTTGTCTCGTTTGTGCCTGATTGGATTAATTGTTTTTGAAAGGAAAATTTTGTCAATTTAATGATAGACTATTATTCCTTTATTTACTGTTTATTTAAATTAATTTTAAATGTTGACAATAAAGTTTTACATTTTATTTAATTAATTAATTAGTTTGTTTGGTTAAGTAATTTGATCATTGAGATTAAAATTATTTAATTAAATAAATTAATTAATTAAATTAAAGTTGCTTTAATTGTGTGAATAGATTTAAATTTAAAATTAATTGTTATGTGGGTAATGGTATTTTAATTGTTAGATAAATAAATTAAATGAGGAAAAAGAGAAATTTGTATTTTGAAATTTGAAAATTTTAAATTCTTTAAAATGCATGAATTTTTTTGATAAGGAAGAAAGAAAATATTTATTCGGGAGGTGGTTAGAAGATATTTTCTTCTCGACATGTGTGGCAGTGGAATTAATTGCTTCTTGTTGAGGATTTTCTTGGAGGTTATCTGGGATTTGGGGAAATATAGAAGATTACTTCTTCACGGGAAATGAAATAATAGGGGCTGTTAAAAAAAATATTGGTTTGAGTAAATCTGTGAATTTTGCTTTGGGATTTGTTGTATATTTCTGGAAGATCTTTTTGGGTTGGTTTTAGCATCTTTCTGGATTTTGTGTTTTGGAGAAGCTTTGGAGGATTGCACGCAACAGGCAGGGTAGTGCCAAGTACCAAATTTAGCATAATGACCTCATATAGTGATATTCAAAACAATGGAATTCCTTCACAAGGTAGTCACCATGAAGTGTAATATAAGGAAAGTCATGAAGAATTGAGAAGCACAAGTGAGTTTATAGTGCAAAAAAAGTCTAAAAGGGGCAGTCACAATAGTGAATAGATAGAGGTTTGTCTAAAATGGAAAATAGAGTGAAAGACAAAAGAAGAAACTCAAAATTTTCTAGCATTTCAATGAGAAGAGGATTGTAGTTAAATAAAAAAAGTAGCATGATCATCCCTTGAACTTTGTTGAAAGAACTTATTCGCTAAAAATGGTGGATAAAGAGAAACTTGAAGACATAAAACATGTGTCAAATTCAACCCTTGAAGTTATCATAAGACATAAAACTTGAAGGGATTGTTGACCTTGTCAAATCATCAACATTTTCAATGTAAGTATGGTAAATGAATAGCTATAAGTATTTGGAGAGTTAAGGACAAGTTGACAATAGTTGAGAATATATAGGGGCAGTTTGATGACCTAGACAATAGTTGAGAGTATTTAGGAACCTTCTAGGGAGCTTCTTCATTAAAGGAGGTTAGAACAAATAAGCTTATCCTTCTTCAACACTGCATTGGATTCTTTGAAGGAGTCAAAGTAGGGGAAACAATTTTTCAACGTCCAAGTGGAGGTTGGTCCAGAAAATTTGGAAAGTGTTTGGGTCTTAAATGGTCTTAAAAATATGCCCAATATTCTCTCCCATGTTGAGAAAGAGAAAGTGCATGCCTATGGACGATTAGAAGTAGTTCTTGTATTTTTGAAATAGTATTTTAACTAAAGAAATTTATTTTCTATCAAAGATAGCATTGTAACTCTAAAAACCAATCATTGACACTAGAACAACAATGCATTTCCACCATTATCAAGTAGTTTCAAGTAATTTGCAGCCTATGTATCATTATAAAAATACCTTATATTAATAAAATTGAGTCTTTTACCTCCTCAACTTTTGTTATATTGTGTGAAAAATTCATGATTGTTGACCTTTCTATGATTTTACTTGCAAGGCCCTCAAATATTAGTCTCATTCTAGCACCTTTGAATAGAGAAAATATATACTTATGTAGGTTATAAGTAGTGAAGTGAAAATCATCAGTTATTAGTTGGGAAATTATGTTTTCTCCTTCTTACAATTTTGAAACACAATCCTTATAAAAAATTAATGTAAAAGTACATGAAATGTATGATTTGTGTGAAAAAATAGCTAAACTATTGAAAAAATTGTGTGTCAAAATAGATTATGAGTCTAAACATTAGTTTGGTGCATCACTTCAATAGGGAGTAGGTTCATTTTCAAGTTATTCTTCCACTCTTTTTCTCAATAGAAACAATAGTATTTTAGTTAGATCAAGGTAGGCTCAAAGGGAACCATCCCTCTCTAGAGGTTGATTTTATCTCACCAAAGTCCACACCTTGAGAAGTCATCTAATGTTTCATTGGATTTATAAGTAAAACACTTGGAAAAGCTGCAAATCCAAGTGAACAATTTCAAACTAAAAATTGACTCTATGATAAGAAAAATAGATTTGGGATGGGTTTATGGATTATATTATCCATGACATTAAAAACCTCCTTCTTGGTTTTGATAGGTCTAAAGTGGTACATATCTATAGAGAGGGAAATAACATTGTTGATGCAATGGCTAACTTAGGTATTAACTTCAACTCTTGGAGATGATGTAGGAATATGGGGAACCTTCCTAGTAATATCAAATTCCTCCTCCATAAGGAGTTGCAATTTTCCCATATTTCTAATGATGTCATAGTGAGAAATTTTTTAACTTGAATATATATTTTTAAATGTTCTTGTGATAATTGGTACTGTCTTGAATCATATTCCCTAATTCAACTTGGGTAAGGTCATGAATAGGACCAAATACATTGATAAACATATGTTTATGCTTACATGGAGAATCAACTTTCTTGGTGTGCTTGGTTTTCATACAAATTCAAGTGTTTCCTTCTAATGATTACATTCCTAATCATTATTTCAAATCCTTCAGAATGGGGAGGTGACTAGGATTGATGGAATGGATATATTTATGAAGTCACATGCTAAAGATTTGTGAAGGATTGTTCTTAAGTGAAGGAGGGTATTTTATATTTATTTGATGGTTTTGTTTAATAATGATTATTATTTGGACACATACCATAATTTATTTTTATGTGCAATAATTTTCTAAAATCGAGACTCAATTTACAAGGAGGGAAACACTATCAGTTCTAGCACTATTGAGAATCTTTTAAAGAATTTATCTCTAGTAGTTGATGCTCTATGGAGACTAGTGTACAAAGATCCATCTCACCATTGCTTGCTTACCATTTTTTCAACCCACGTTTCGGTGTAATAGGATCACAATTATGGATGGTGATAGGCTATGGACTAAACTAGTATCCTATGAGGAGTTAAAAGATATGAAACCCTCTGGTCTATCTACTATGAAGTAGGTGTAAATCCTTTTCTAGAATGCCTAAATGGTTATGATGTAAACCTATCCATTCATTTTTCTAATACATGGAATAATATATGGGTACAAATGGGAGAAATTAGTTTTGAAGTGAGCAAAGAGACCATCTCCAATGCCATGGGCATGTCTTGCAAAGGGGAAAAAATTAAGTGGTAGAGAAAAGTGTCTGATAACAAGAGCATGTCCTTGTTCTTCAATGAGGGTGAAGCTCTAGTGAAGTTGCATGGTGGATTCAAAAGTGAGAGTATGTCTCCTTCCTTGAACAAGGTATGTTTCATGATCATGAAGTACTTTACCCTAGAAGGTATTATCAAGAGCTATTATCATTACCATTTTCCCCTCTTAAATCATTTTTGACATAAAATCCTTCCTAGTTTTCACTTTTTACCTTCTTTTTTTATTGGAATCCTTTGTTAAAGAAGCTAAGGACATAGTGGCTAAAAGCCTTGATAAATTCCCTATCTCACTCCATCAAGGGCTAATCTTTTGCTTGTACCAATTTTATTTGGCCCTATGCCTGCCAAAGCCCATTAGAGCTTTCCTTATTGATGATTCATCTCTTGCTAGTCCAACTTGAAATAAGGTTGATTCCCCTATGGTGGTTTTTGTGAAAGGTAAGAATAAGAGCCTTGATGTTGTGACACTCCCCCCATCTCTCTCAAAAATAAAATTGAAAAAAAATATGTCCCCCCTTTGGAGGTCACCCCAAATTCATCCTACACTACTGCAAAATCGACCTCTTCCCAAAGTCTACTAAAAAAAAACTCCTAAGACCCCTAGTTATTCACCTTAGGAGGATGTTGTTGTGGGCCTTTAGACTTTAAAAAATAGTCCCTTGATGGCTCATTTTATGGGAAGGAAATCTATTAACAAGTGTTATGTTGGAGATCTCCAAAAACCCAAAGCCAAGAAGGCTAAAATAATTTGTTTAGTTTATTGATGAGGAAGATAAATCTATTGGGGAGGAAGGGTTTATCCCCATCAAAATTTTGGAATTCATGGAGGTTGATGATAAGGTGGCCATTTCTCCTAAGAATATTGGCATGGATGTTGGAATGGGGGTGGCTATGTTGAGCATTAGGAGATCCAACATAATTATTGATCACTTGATCCCCAATCTTAGGGAGGGGGAGGCTTCCAGTGATTCTACTCAAAATGAGGAAAAAGATAATGAGGAAGAAGAAATGAATTTGACCCCTGAAGGTGTGGGTGGTAGTCTATTTGAATAGATGAATTCCCATATCTCAAATTTGGAAGAAATTGATCCAAATCCCACTAATGAACCTACCTAGAAAGGGTACCTCAAGTGTGACCAAACTGTTGTTGAGTTGGCTAAACTCAAAACAAAAAAGTTGAAAGTTCTATCCAAATTTAACTCTAAAGTGATGCACAGAGCGGCTACTATCTTGTGTATCTTGCAGGATATGGAGCTCAGGTGACATGAAAATGATTTGAGTGCAAGTACTAGAACAAAATATGGTGACCTGTACTAGTTCCTTACTAAAGGTTGGAGAAATCTATTTTCTTATTTTATGTGTTTTATGTTTCTTTGTTTATGTTTATTGAAGACCACTTTTATTTGTTGTTTGTGTGTTGTTTTTCATTAGGGGACAAACATGTTTTGATGGGACCCAAAACCCAATACAAGAAGGTTTTGAAGGGACCTAAAACCCTTTACAAGGCAAAGAAGCTGCTAGAGAAATAATTAGCAAACCAATTACAGCCCATCAACAACAATCAAACAAAGATATTCTGATCAATATTAGCTACAACTAACAGGTTTTATGTGTTTTATGTTGTTTGTGTGTTGTTAGTGCCTTATTGGTGTGCAATTTTGATACGCCCTTGGGGATTTATTTTTTAAGGTTTCAAAGCTCTAGTTTGTTTCTTATTCAATCAAAAACACACCTCAAGGCGAGTCTTCCCATTTCTCATAGAAACAAAACATACATTCTACACTATATGCAACACAAAAGAAAAGGAAAAAAAAATAAAAAATTAGACTATGGCATAATTAAACAATGAACCTATTTAATAGTTTCACCTTATCAAAAATGCACACAAGCAGTTAGAAACTATTTTGTAATGCAATATAGTTCTTTATTTCACTCTTCTTTCTTCTTTGATCAACTTTTCTCTTTCTTTATTTACTTGGTGATAATTACTAAAAAATTACCACAAATATTTAGCAACTCCTTTAATCTTTGATTCATCTCCTTATATTTAGTTTCCTCCCTTCTCCACACATGAAAATTGTCACTCCATCCTTTCTGTGATTTGGATGCACATTAAGTACATCATCATTCTTATTAGATCTTCTCTTAATATAGTCATCATTTTTTCTCCTTATGATACTTAAGGCTTGATTGGGATTTAGGTTTTTGCTTCCTTACCTAACTACTTTTCTATCTTGCTATATTTGTGCCTACTATAAACTAGCACTTGCACCTGGAGGAGGTGCAAGGAATACACCGATAGAATTATATAGGTACCTAGAAATTTGAAGGTGTTTTATTAAGGAGTTCTCTGTTTTATAAAAGTTGAAAAGGACATAACATTATCTCTAAATGCCACAAAAGGAAGCATTTCCCATGCAACTCCAAAGATGAAAAATGGACTAATTGAACCCAATCCATCGATACACTTGAGAAAGATGAATTACATGTTTTGGGAGATAATGCCTGATCAAACCTTAACAGATACCTTGATGGAGAATGATAAAGGCCTTCACTACCTTAACCAAAAATGGCAAAATAATAAAACAAATTATTGAAATTAAAAAGGAAAAAAGGGCCCAAGGCTTGAAGAAAATAAGTCTTTTCAACTAACAATAGTCGAGTTAAACCACCCGATGCTTCTAGCCTATCACTAACTCGTGCCAAGAAGGTAAACTACTCAATACTTGTGTTCAACAAAAAATATTCCAATTTATTGCATTCTCTATAACAATGGGTGAAATAGATATTTTCAAAACTTTGACAAAGCTTGAGAGCTTTTTCTAGGAAACTCTGACTTTCCCCTTTATTTAGACTATCAATAACCACCATAGAATCACTTTCCACAATCACATTCTTACATCCCATAGAAATAGCAAAATTCAACCCTTACATTGGCACAACCCATTTAGCCTCATTATTAGTTCTCGAGCACAAAAAGGAAGACCAACCCTTTACTAAAAGCAACTATAATATTGTTGAAGCAATTCCAAGGAAAAAAGTTTGGTTGCTTGTCAACATTTTCCTATATAGATGAATTGAATTGTATCTAGATTGAGGCATTAAATTTTAAGTTGTTACTTGTGTGTTAAAACATTAATAAGCATTACATATTATGATTAATATTACATTGGGGTTGCCTAGTTATAATGATTTTCCATTTTAGTACTTTTGTAGTGTCATATTTAAAAGAGGCATACTCTTCATTTTATGATCACTGAAATACTTCTAGGTTGAATGTTGTGCTTTTGCCCTGAAATGAAACCTAAAGTTTGATCTTCTCTTTATTAACTAAAATCTGAATATATTAAAAAAAATTAGACCAATGGAAAACAAATAGAACTTTAAAAATACCTAGGGAGCAGACACAGTTATCAACTCAGTCCCATTTGATCTTAAGAGTAATTATTGAGGCTGAATTTGGCTGAGGACACTAAGACCACAAGTCCCAAAACATAAGAAACGATTGAATTGGTTTTCATATCCACTCATGTACATCTTTCACTAAATATTAGTAATTTAGTACCATCTCTGTGAATTGATCTAGTTTACATTTCAATTTATACGTATCTTTCATGAAAGAGAGCTCTCTGCTAATCTGCTAAATTACAGAAGAAAATGCTACTGCTACTATCAAACTTAGTTTTATACTATTTCATAAGGACAACCTTATGGTTCATCTTCAAATAGTAAAACATGATTTCAACACAATAGGTCTAGCTATGGTAAAGGTAGGTTTTGATCCTCTTATGTCTTGCTTATATTAGCCCGATTAATCTGTAGTCTTGACTACCTAGAAATATCTTCATGTGATCTTAAGGCATATACTATGTTTGAGAGCATCCAGATTCTTGCACTTGCAGTATGCTTTAAAAGTCTGCTTTAGCATATAAGGATTAATATTATGCTGTAATGATGCATAACGAGAAGCTATTATGTGGAAACACAAATTCATGTGCAATATGTATAGTAAAATTATATGTAGAATGTTCATCTATCCATTACGATTTGTTTTGATGAATTCTAATGGTGATTTCTTTCAGTCTCCTATCAAAACCGGTTAATGTATTTTAGAATTAAACCTTTGGTTTTGAATTGATTGTTCAAATTTCACAGGAGATGGATGGATTGGGCTAGATTGGTTATATATGCCTTTCAAGAATTGTTGTTTTTCATATGGACTGAATTGTTTATGGTTTTGTATGGGATTCACTGCTCACTGATTTCTCAGTTAACTGTGTTACTTGTGATTTCTACACCATATTCAATCTCTAGTATGTACATTTAAACACAAAATATTATCAATATGAGCTGTAGTGTTCCACTAATATTTATGATAATTTTTATATCTTTTGGTGTTAAATCTAATTCTTTGTATTGCCTCTTCAGCAAAGTTGCTTCCTTCATTGGGCCATAATAGCTTAAAGGCTAAACTGTGTTTGAGACAGTTTAAATTTTACTTCTACCTATCATCTTTTCTTATGCAGTTAAATATTGTATTAACCTTCTATAGTTGCTTGCAGTCACCAGATGGAGGATTTTGAAGTAATGCAGTTGTTCTATGGACAACGACTCCATTTATAGACTTTTACTTGTCAATCATCAAGCCATTGCAATAATGCAATATTATTTCATGCAAAATGGAAGATAACCCTTTGTTATTTGTGCTTTTACAGGAATACTTTTGCAATTGTATTTATTTTGCTTATGGATGATATGATGCATGCACAAGAATGTGTTTTTATCCTCATCGATTACTTGCTTCGTTCGCACCACTAACGAAATTCGGCAACAAATATTTTTGTATATACATATGAATTTTTTAAGCTCTATATTAAAATTAGCTATAGGATTACTCCCTAAGTGTCATAATTTGATACTTGTACATAGCCATTTTCTTCCACTTTTTGCAGTTTATTTCGAACAGTTACCGTGCAAGCACATGTTTCTTGACTAACAGTCTTTGGCTGCACTACTGTCACCGGGGTCCTCCTTAAAATTGCTTATGATGTTTTAGGTTAAGTCCGAATTTGCTTTATTCTGCTTGGGTTATGTTTAAGACAATATCACCTGAACATACAAAAATAAAACACAAAAACCCTGAGCATTTCTTCATACAAGGTATAATATAAAACAAGATGAGATGAAAAAATGAAAGAAATTATTAAGCTCAAATTTTACTCTGCATTATGAGATGAAAAACAGGAAACAAATTATGCTGATGTATTGAAAATCAGGTGTGCAAAATTTTTCTTGAACAAACAAAGGTAGTTTAGTACTCAAAACTAATCTATAAAGGAAATCAACATAATAAGTATGGGATGTAGCAATTTGGGCTAACTGTAGTGAAGTTGGAACATACACAGTGCGTTGCTGATGAATTTCGATATGCCACCGCTTGAATTTGGAGGGTTTCGTCAATGGAAAATTCAGTAAAAGAAGAATTTAAATTTATACTTACGTGATAAGAAGTAGGTTCAAAGATAATCCATACGAGGGTTCTAGCTTTGGCTTCCTCTATCAGATCATTGATGCTTTCCATTCGCCGTGCCATACCTCAATTTAGAGACTCGGACCCTGTACTTGCCTAAAACATAAAAATGAAATGAGTTTACCTCAAGATTCTGCACAAATCATGTCATGTTGTCAATGATGCCGATGATGCCGATGAGAAAAATATGGATAGAGTTTGCCAGAAAAATTTAAGAAGTCCTAGCAACAAAAGGTTTGAATTCACAGCCTTGTTAGCCAGTCAATTGAGGGAAAGTTCAATGTAGATTTTTTCTCTCTTCATGGAATAATGCATTGGACATGGCATATAGGTAATAGGGTACTATCAGAGGGTGTCTTGGATTTACTTCTTTAATGATCCGATCCGTAAGAAAACAAATTCCTGTAGTGCCACAGGCGTTTTTTTTTCAAACACAAATCCTTCATTTAACGGATAAAAACACTACTATTTTAAAACTAAATAAATCACAACATAAAATGATATGCCACATACATATTCCTAAATAAAGCACTCACTGGAACCATCGCAAGTAACTTTCCTCAAGATTCTGCACAAATTGTGTCCACCTGTCAACGATGTCGATGAGAAAAATTGGAGAGAGTTTGCAGGAAAAATATTACGGAACTGTATCAAAGCATGAATTTCTTTGAGACAAGACAGACCAAAAATAATCTCCCTATAGCTGTTGCTTCAACCTATTTATAACAACCTTTTAAATATCAAATTCTTGAGCTGAGGTAAGATTTTTGGAGTATTTTAAACCAAAATATTGATTGCGAGTTAAAATTTGATTTCATCCCTATTTGAAATCTGATTTGATTTGAAGATTTGATTTTACCTGAAGATTGGATTTAAATGCATTACTGGATTCTATTTCCTAGCAAGTATTCTAACGAAGTTTATCAGATAGGAGAAGGTTTCCGACGTGAGACAACGTCCCAGCATCCACCCAATCCATGTTGGATTTCAAGTTTAGATCCTTAATTTCTCTTATTGTCTCATCATGCATATCCTTAAAATCTTTTAGAAAGAAGGCGAACAAATATTTTTTTTTGTTTGAAGGAGATTCATTCTTAAACCAACCCAAATAATTTACTCAAAGATCAATCCACCCTTCAAAAGTGATCTAGAAAATGTACTAACCATACAAGAGAGAATTAGCATTAGATAGATATCCGTGAATGCTCATGGTTCATGTTTTTTCTTGTATATTTTGGTCAAGTTCAGAAAGAGGAAGACAAGTAAAAGTTCAGAACTATCACACTTTCAGTCAATTATGTAATTTTAGGTGAAATCGTGTCACCCAAAATTATGAAATAACTAACTTATCTATCTTATTACATAATCTATATAGGAAACACCGAGATATGTCAACTTTTTTAATCCATTTTAGAAATTTGATTGTTGTGTGTTTATCATAATGGATTCTTTAGTTGCACAATAATATAATATCATTGGTTTATCTTTTAGGAACATACAACACTACGACATGTGTATGATATTGAATATAATTGAGGAGAATGAATATTGTATAAACATGAGGACATTATATTGAATGGATAAGTATATAATTTACATTAGTTGTATCATAAGGCTTGTAGCCTATGATTTATCTTAGAATCCTATCCCTAACCCTACCCCTATTGAAATTCAATCCTAATTGAACTATATCCCTAACGGTAGCCCTAACCTATTGAAGTTCAACCCTAATTGAACCTAAACACTAACCCTAACATTAATTCTAACTATAACCCTAATTATACCCTAACCTTAACCCTAATTGAGCCCTAACCCTAAACTAACTTTAACCCTAACTATAGTTGAATCCCAATCCTAACCTTAGTTGAACCTTGACCCTAATTGAATATGAACCCTAACCATAACCCTAATTAAGTCCTAATTGAATCTTAACTAGATTATAGTAATTGAAAGCCTAACCCTAATCCTAGTTGAATTCTAACCCCAATCCTAACCCTAACCTCAAACTTTATCCTAAAACCCTTACCCTAATTGAACATCAATTGAATCCTAACCCTAACTCTAATTGAATCTTAATCCAAATTAGACCCCAACCCTAACACTAATTAATCCCCAACCCTAACCCTGGCCCTTACTCTAGCCCTAACCCTACTCTTATCTTGGAAATCTTAACCCTAACCCTAATAGATACATAACCTTAATTTAACGTAAACCCTAACCTTAGGATCTATCTTAGAATCCTACCCCTAACCATAACCCTAATCTTGTTGAAATTCAACCTTAATTAAACTAGATCCCTAATCCTAACCCATTGAAGTTCAACACTAATTGAACCTAAACACTAACCCTAACCTTAAGCCTAACTATAACCCTAATTAAACCCTAGACTTAATCCTAAATGAACCCTAAACCTAACATTACTTTAACCCTAACTATAATTGAATATAAACCCTAAACCTAATTGAATATAAAGCATAACCATAACCCTGATTAATTCCTAATTGAATCTTAATTATTACCATAATTGTAACCATAACTCTAATCCTAATTGACTTCTAATCCCAACCCTAAGCCTAACCCCAAACTTTATCTTAGAACCCTTACCCTAATTGAACCCTACCATAACTCTAACCCTAATTAAACACTACCCTAATGCTAACCCTAACCCTATACTAACATCAACCCTATTTGATCTCTAATTGAATCCTAATTAAAGCTTAATCCTAATTGATCCCTAACTAATTGTCACCCTAATCTAGCCTCAATCACCCAAACCCTAAGTTCAAACTTTATCTTAGAATTCTTATTGAACCCTAATCCTAATCATAACCAAATTATAATTAATAAAAAATAAATAATAATGTTATGTGAATTATTTTTAAATTATATGATAAAGTTAAACAAAAATGTAATTCTTAATTACATTAATTTTTTAAAGATAGATAAGCTAGTTTTAAATATATTATTTTAAAGACTTATTTTTATATGTAATAATAAATTTGTTATATTTTCTAAATTTAAATTGATTTTAGATGGACACTTATTATGAAATACTTTTATATTAGATGTATATTTAAGTTGTTATATTTTTGTACTATTAAATACTTAGTAAAACCTTAAGTTTATAATATTTCTATATGTATAAATTAATTTTAAATAAAATATAATATTAATGATTTTTCTTTTGAAACATTTCCAAATTTTTAAAAAATATTTATTTTTTAATGTTTTAAATATATTAATTTATAAATATTTTTATATGTAATAATAAATTTAGAATATTTCCTTTATTTTTAATTTTAATTTTTTTTAATTTTAAGTATAGTAATATAGAAACTTAGTTATATATGCAATAGTAAATTTAAGAAAGTTCTTTCATACTTTATCTTATAAATTTTAGAAACTTCTTTCTATGTGTAGTTCTTTATAAATAATAATTATTTTTATTAGAAAATATTACTTAATTAAATCTCGACAGATATGTTGTTTTAAAAAGATTTTGATTTTTTTTTAATTTTAACTACATTAATTTAGAAACTTAAATGAAATAATAAATTTAGAATATTTTTTTTATACTTAAAGTTTTTAAATTTTAGAAACTTCATTTTATGTTTAATAATTTAACATATATTTTTTATATTTTATCTTTTTGAACATATTTGTTTCATACTTTATATTTATAAATAATTATTATTTTTGATTGGAAAATATTACTTAATTAAATATACTTAAAAAATATCAATCCATATCTTATGTGATGTCTATTATAATTTTATGTAGAAATTTTTCTTATAAATTTATTTTACTTTAGTTTTGTAGTGTAAACTCATTTGAAAGAAAAATTCATAAGAACATTGAAAAATCTTCAATGATGATAAAAAACACTTACACATTTTTAACCATAAGTGGTGGATACATTGGAAATGGTTTGGAAAAGAGTAGATGCAATGAAAATGCTCTATAAATTTATAAGCTTATAAGCAAAGACCTTAATGGATCAAATTTATAAATTTATAAGCTAATTTTAGAAAGCCCTGATGTACATATATAGAAAACTGATGATAATACAAAAGGCTGAGAGGATTTTTCTTCACTTTGAGAGTCGTACTCATAAAAGATAATAGGATTTTTGAGATAAAGACAATGAAGCCTTGCTCTTTCTTAACAAGGACAAGGCAAAAGACCCAATGCGTTACAATAAGTGTTTTCAAATATTTGTAAATACAATAGAAGAGATTGAATGAAGACATTAAAGGAATAAAGAAGTCCCAAGGCAATTCAAAAGAGTGTGAATACCAATCTATCACTATTAATTACTAAATTAAATGATGCGACAAACTTTAATGCCTATAGATCACTTTTAATAGTACATTACTTGCCTTACAATAGTAACCAAAATTGATGGTTCAAGGGAAAATCAAGTGCTAAAAAATATCTCAAAGTACCAAGAATGATGTCTAAAAGGTAGAAAAAATTCTAACATGCATTGCTTACACATCCAAGCTACAATAATCAACAAATGAGAGTAAAAATGATCATCAAGATTGATAACTCCACGACACATGTTGATATCAACTGGAACTTCCTAAAATTTACCTCAATGCATACCTCCTCACCTGTATATTATTAAAACTGATGCTTTAGCCTTTTAAGTTTGGAGAGTGTCTTGCCAGCCCTTAAAACAAATGCCACCCAAGTACTTCATTTTATTTTAGAAATCATCAGTTAGTTTGAGATAACTTGATCTGGGGAAATTAAAATTGCATAAGATTTCAGTCTTAAGAATATCTAACAAGGTTGTGATATGAGTTCTAGTTAGTTATCAAAATTAGAATGATATATTTTATCTATTCTGATTTGAAAAGTAGTAGACAAACTCAAATAAGAAATTCTTTTGATAGTGTGTATCTTTTGTTTAGTTCAAATTCAAAGACAAAAAATGTATCGAAATGGAAATTAATTTTTTTTAGTTGTGATTAGAGCTTCAAACACTGAGAACAAAAGAATCCTTAAAGAACATTACTACAAGTTAATCATTAGCATGCAAAGTTATTAACAAAAATCTCAAAAAAAATAAAATTGCATTGTTAGCTATTGAAGAAAGGGCAACCAAAAGGCAAAGAAAAGATGTGATAATTGTGGTTATGAAAAGTGTTTTTGCTATAATTCACCAAATTTTTTATCACACATTTCTCAGAACGACATTCAAATGTACATCAACATAATTAAGACCTAAAATTCCTTGAAGGCAATCATACAGAACCTATTCAAGCCCCTCACACAACAAATCTTGAGCACATAAAAACTAAATACAAATACCAAATTTGACATATCTTTCAACTTAAATTACTGTTGAGAAGGAGCTAAGAGTGTAAAGGTTGCACCAGAGGAATTGTAGGAGCATTGCTAAGCATAAAAGAAAACGAGATGCAAATTCATATCCAAATTGAATTTGGAAAGAAAACCTAACTCCTTCAAAACATAAATGGGAGCATTGAACAAGGTACAAACATTCATCTAAACATAGAGGATGGAAGGATCTGCTCAAGCATACAAAAGAATTACATGCAAAACATGTTGGGAAGCACATTGGTAGTCATGCATGCAAAATATCCAAGCATAGGCAAGGTATGATGCAATGTTATTTAAGTTGATAACCAGAAACAATAATAAATTGCACATTACCTTTTCTCTTCAACAACCAATGTTCTCACAAAAGGAAACTACTAAAAAAGGAGTAACTAAAACAAAGATTATGCATTTGTTGCATTTACAGTAGGGTGAACATCATTAAAGAAATTTCTATAAACAAAAAATAGCAACTTTTTTTTATGTACACGGATTCTCAAGGAATTGGATTTCATTGTAAACACCTATGGGTGTAATTATATTTTAATTTCAAAATAGGAACAAGGTTGAATTTACATATAATGTTTCAACTGAAACCTTTTCAAGCAAAAGTGTTCCAATTAAAATGTTTTCATTCAAAATTATTTATGTGGTAGCCTATTTTGAGACAAATAAACAATAAATCAATTTCAAATCCAAATTTCTTCAATTAAGGGTACTTTCATGAAAATTTGAAAACACCCTTTTGTAGACCTTGAAGTCTACAATTCAATTTTTTTATTAGTTTTATTATTATTTTTTTAAAATTTACAAGTAGGTTATTATAATCAAACATGAGAGCGATTAGAATTTACAAAATTTTACAATATATTTTAATTTTTTTTAAATATATAGCGCACTAGAGGAGATAATATAGTCCAAAAAGGTATAATTTTTTTTAAATGATGGAAGTTTCAAACAAAAATGACGTCCCATGAAAACTATGACAATTTGATTAAATTTGACTTAAGCAATTTAATAAAAGTAAATATTCATAAAAAAAACAATCCCATGCACTATATTTTCAAGTTATTTATGTGAGGAAAAAAGTCTTTTTTTTGTGACATCCCATTGACCTCAATTTTTTCAAATTTTTTAACAATAAAAATTTCTCTTAAATTTTAAAAAAATCTAGCTAATTTTAAAATAATTTAAAAATCATAAACATGAACTAAATTAAGAACTATATGGGGTGGTGGGCCTAGCTCGATTGGCTAAAGCATCCTATTGCGGGCAAGAGGTCACAAGGTCTAGTCTCCTCACCATCCCCCCATGGTACTGGAGAGCGTGTCACACTAGCGTCACCGGTCATGTGAAAAAAGCTTACCAGACGCACTGCAATTTATAGGGGGATGGGTACCCAACCGATTCTTGCAATCTAAAATAAAATAAAATAAATAAGAATTGTACATTTAATTATTTGACATCATTTTAAAATTCAAAATATAAATATCAATTTAAGTGGTCCAAGTTAAAAATTGTAGTTGTGTTGGTTATTACATTATAAAGGTGTGATATAGTTCTAAACTTTTACCTCGCTCATTCCACTCAACCATCCTCACATTAGGTACCAATGTCCATAGGAGGTCATGAGGTGTGTCCTTTGATAATTCAATTGTGAACCAAGATCATGATGTTTGACACTTTGAATTAGTGTACCCACCCATCAATTATCACCCATTTTATTCTCCAGTTATTTCTCACCTAGGCTCTGTTAATAAATATTTAACTAGCTCCCTTCGGGTGTATTTTCCTCTATGCTTCGGCCCGTGCATCACAAGTAATCAACTCGGCCTTTTATCTAGGTTCTGCTCTCCCGCTCCACGTGTCTACTCCTCGCAACCCCAAGTCTCTGCATTCTTTTCGCATCCCAAAAAGCTCCGCTATGCTTCCACATGTCGCAGTTGCGGGATTCTTTTGATCATGCTTTCTTACTGTCTCATCGGGCTTCGCTCGGGTGCCACGAAGCCCTCATTCCCAAAAGGTTTTGGCGGGCCCCACAGTTGCTATCTACAGTGTACTCTTGATATGTGTCTGCTATTCGCAAATCTTTCAGCATAGAGATGAAGTAACAACCGTGGGCAGCGAAATGCTGCCATGCGTCTCTTTTGTGCCCGGCTGGTGATCGTTCCCTCCATTATTGATGAAGTGCTTTGCCCATTCGACACGTGTAGCATTAGCGCAAGTCCCTAGTGGTGAAAGAGAGAGGTTTATATAGGCAGTGAAAGGCTGCCACGTGCCTAGCCAACTGATCTCATATTCGGGCGATAGACCAAACGGGCCTAACGAAGCTATTGGCCACTGTGTGTCATAATCATTCACACAAGATGGTGACACTTGTCTGATCAGGCCTTGTCGGGACCACCGCCATCATTTGCAAAGGATGCATCTGTGCCTAGAGTGATCAAATGCTTGGTTCCAGATTGATTTTGTTGCAACGGCTTTGGGAATATTCTAATTCTTGCATCATTTGCGAGGGAATTGTGAAATATTTTCTGTTGCTGCTCTTCGAGGCAGTGGGGGTTTTTCCTGCTATATATACTTTTCTTTGTTGTGAGAAAAAGGGTCTAAAATTTGGGAGAAACACTGGTTTTTGGTTAAAGACACCAGGCCTTTTTTTTGCTGTTTTATTTTATTGCAAAGACTCTCACACTGTGCCAATTGTTCAACCTTTCTATTTTTTCATGCTATTTAATCAAACTATAAATTGTGCCTTTTATTGTCTAGACATTTCATTTGAGAACTTCTATATATGTTGAATGCAACTTTGTTGACCTAGACCATGTCCAATGACTCTTCCTAGTAGTAGGGATGTATGCAATATTATTTTATGTCAATAAATGGATTGTCTATGCTATAATTTTCAGTTTCTAATTTTATGGAACACTACAAACACCATTCAGGCCCTTAGATCTATGATTTATCGTGCCTATCATTAAGTCTTGGCGCATCGCCTTAGGTTAGACTTTATTTTATTATATCTGTTTCCTTTTCCCTTTCAAACCCCCATTAGAGAAGAAGTCGGCTTCTCTAAAAACCCGGAGGTCACTCAGTTTAGCGCAAAAGGTTCCCCATAAACTGAGTTTCCCATAAGACACTGTTACCTTGTCAAATTTTGGCATCAACAGTTTGTTCTTTATTTGGCACACTCGGTGGGACTGAGCTTAAATGAATTTTTGTTTTAGAAGGGTGTATGAGTCATCGGCTTATAACTAGATCCCAAACCGCAGGCAACCCCAGTTTAATAGTACCTCCACTGGGAACAGTGCAAGTCACAAATTAGTTGGTAACTGTTCCATTCTCGCCACCCATTCCTCTCACCATGTTGTTGGCCACCAACATATTACATGGCATGGGATGCCGGAAGTCCCCTAGCAGCCCCGGTAGCACCCACTGTCTGGGGTGCTATCCCGATTTCAACCATGAAAGCTATACCCAAGTTTACTGGAGATGGCTTAAGAACACCAGTAGAACATTTGCACGATGTGGTGGACGTGTGTCTAGTACACGGAATTACAACACAGAATGTAGCTCTGAGGCTTCTCGCCACGTCTTTTAAAGGCAAACCGCTAGATTGGTACCAAACATTGTCACCTAATATTATTTGCACCTGGGACGAGCTCAGAGATATGTTCTATGAGAGGTTCTCAAATGACGGAGATCATTCTTCACTGTATTATCAACTATCTGTCATAAAATGAGCCCCCTAGGAGGCTCTGAAGGACTTTAATGCCCAATTTCACACAAATTGGCAGAGGATTCCTATTACTATACACCCAACTCTCAAGTTGGCATTCATATTTTATCTAAAGTCCATCAATTCTAAAATTTATGTGATGATCAAGTCTTTGGGAGGAGCTACTCTGCCAGATGCTTACGGTGTCGTGTCAAAGCCAAGAATCATTCAATAGATTGCAGAAAATTGCCTCCTTGACCTATTATGCCAATATTTCCTGAAATATTGATCCCTGGTCAAGAAGTTGCATCAACTAGCATGCCTACAACTTCCCAGTCGATGTACACATATGCGGTAGCCCCACAAAATGTAGCCTCTACATCAGGTTCTTCCAAGGATGAGATGAGCGACCTCAAAGAGATGTTGCAAACCATGGCAAATGATATAACCACTCTTAAACAAAACCAATCAACTCCTCTGAAGCTTGAATATCGAAACTATCAAGGCAGGCGTTCCTCATATCAGCAGAATCAGTACCAAGGCATGCCTCATACTAATCCACCAGCTCTGACCGCAAACCAAATGGTGTTGGTGCCTACTCCGTTGACAAGCGCATCGCCAAGCTCGAGTAGGGAATTAACCACAGGGTAGAACAACCTTATTGATGATATCAATCCATGGCGCTTCCCTTGTAGCGATGCACATATGCCGTGGAACTATATGTGTGGCAACTTGCAACAAAAGGTGGCGGAGCAACGCAGCCAAGGCACGAAAAAAGATCACAGAGGTTATATATATGCCTCACCACAAATGGAGAGTGTGGTTCTTACCGCGCAAATGCAAGGAATGTCTTTAGAACAAGAATCTGATATTGCTCCTGATCACGCCCTTTTCTCCTGGATGGAGGAAGAAGAAACGATGTTTGCTAATGACGCGTTCATACCCAAAATACCGCAAGTGCAATCTAATTATAACACACGCTCAAAGAGGAGATTTACCGGCGAGTCAGTTGTTTCGCATCTAGCCAGCCTGCAACTCAAAGGTATTTCCAATCAGATTCCTCGTACTTCTACCACCCCACTACCATCCCAACCACGGAAGGAAATTATTACACCAAGAGCCAAGTAGCAGAAACCTCCTAGTTTGTCACCTTTTAATGTGGTCAAATAATTGAAGAAGTCATCCACTAATGTATCTCTATGGGACATTCTAGCTATCCTAGAGCAAAAGACGCTATTATAGAAGGCACTTCAAGAAGAGGTCAATACAGTGCCAACAGAGCAGTTTGCTAGTGCAGAGGTTTTCAATCAAATACCACCGGCTAAAGTCTTTACAAAAAATACAAAGGAATCCCTTGCCGAGGTTAGGGATAAGTTAAAGCCCCAACCCTTCTTCTTGACTCTTATTATAGGAAAGAAGTTATTGCACAATGTTATGATTGATTATGGCGCTAGTACCATGGTTATGCCTAAACAGATAGTTGAAGCTTTAGGACTCAGCTATGAACCTATGAAAAGGGGGGTAATGCAGCTTGATGGGAACAAAGTTGAAACCGTAGGTGTCATCAGAGCACTTCCTTTAACTCTATTTGCTTGCCCTAGTATCACGGTGCTGCAAGACATTGTGATCATAGATGTTCCTCCTATGTTTGGTCTCTTTCTATTCTGAGAATTTACTTCAAAGGTGGGCGGATACTTGTCCTTGGATTGGTCACATCTAATACTTAGAACCAAGCATGGCGCAAAAATGAAGATAGAATCAGAGGCTTTGCATTCTGAACATGTAGCAGACGAAGCCCTGATCAATTTTGAAGCCGCACATACCTCTATCACCAAGCAAGAAATGTATTGCGTTGAATTACTGGAGGAAGAAAAGGTGAGCGGAGACCAAAATGACAAAGAAGATGCTCTGTTGAGTGAACACATGGACAATGATCCTTTCGGCAATTATCATGCTACAGGATTGGGCACCTATGTAATTTATGATGAAGACTAAATATTCCCAAAGGTTGCCAAAGAGTTCGTAGGTAGCCAAGCAAATGAGCTATGGACGATGTACTTTGATGGAGCAAGAAGCAAAGTGGGTGCTGGAGCGGGGATATATCTAATATCCCCAAAAAATGAAAAATTGTTAAGGTCTTTCCGTTTTCATTTCACCTACTCAAACAATGAGGCTGAATATGAAGGATTAGTTCAAGGTTTAAGCCTTGCAGAATGAATGGGCATAAAGCAATTAATGGTGTTCGGAGATTCTGAACTAGTAGTCAACCAAGTCAGAGGAATTTCCACGGAAAAGAATGTCCGTATGATATCCTATCGGCACCAAGTCTGGGACCTGATTAAGAGTTTTGAAGCCTTCAACATCCAAACTATTCCCCGAGGACAAAATAGCAATGCAGATTCCATGGTCGTGATTGGTGCTCAGTTTGACCCTGCCTCTAACCTTATACATAACAAACACTTAGTACGAGTACTGGTCCAACCAGCGATTCTCGACAATGATCAGAGTTGGCAAGTTTTTGAAAGTGATGAACACTTCACCTCGTTCATTCAGCAATCAAGGGAATTTTTCGGTCAACTTCAACCAAATATTGCCAAAGCTTATGAAGGAAAAATTATGCAGCTCAAATCTAACAAGCTTCTGAAAGGATTGGTTACTCTCAAAAAAAAAATTTGATTGTGATGATGCCCGAAATGATAAACGGAAGTTCGTAGCAGACACAAGTGATTATGTGAACCTTCAGGTCACAGATGGAAAGAATCTTCGAGTCAAGAAAAATGTCCTGCACCATGATAAAGAAAGACTCATTAGTTTCTGCAAAAAATATGGAGTGGTGGCTTGGTCCTATGATGATCTGGAGGGGTATGATCCTGATATCATTTAGCACACAATCGAGCTAATAGAAGGTGCAAAACTAGTCCAACAAAATAGAGGCCAGTAAACCCTAAAATTGAAGCACTAATGGCGCAAAAGCTAACTAAGCTCATTGAGTCGTGCATTGTCTTCCCAATCAAGCATAGTACTTGGGTATCCAATCTGGTCCTGGTCCAAAAGAAGAATGGAGATATTCGTTTGTGTGTGGACTTCCGAGACCTAAACAAAGCATCCCTGAAGGACCATTATCCACTGCCTTCAATGGAGTCAATCCTACAAACGGTTGCAGGATCATAAATATTCTCTCTACTGAATGGTTTCTCCGACTACAATCAGATTCAAGTTAAAGAAGAGGATCAACACAAGACTACGTTCACCACAAAGTGGGGAACATTTGCATATGCTAAAATTCCTTTTGTTTTATCTAATGTAGGGGCAACATTCCAGCGGGCGATGGACATTGCATTCAACGAACTAATCAATAAGTTTATTCTAATTTACTTAGATGATCTTACTATGTTTTCTAAATCTAAGATGATCATTTTGACCACTTAGAAATATTTTTTCAAAAGTGTCAGGAGTTTGAGGTTTCCCTAAATCTGAAGAAATGCATATTCGGAGTACCGCAAGGCAAGCTATTAGGACATGTGGTGTCTAAAGAAGGAATTTCAATCGACCCTGAACGAGTAAAATCTATCAAGGAACTCCCCCTTCCGGTGAATAAGAAAGGTGTTCAGTCCTTTTTGGGCAAGGTAAATTTTGTTAGCAAGTTTATTTCCGACTTTCCTGGAATAATTAAGCTGATCACCTTGATGCTTAAGAAGGATCAGGCATTCAAGTGGACGACTGAAGCTCGGGATGCCTTTGAAAAAGTTATGGAAGTTATTTCCACAACTCCGGTACTAGTTAATCCAGATCAATATGAGGATTTTATAATGTATGCATTCAGTAGCAAGTCCAATATCGCTACTGTCCTAACCTAAAAAGATGATGAAGGAAAGGGAGAACATCCAGTGGCATTCTACTCCCGGACCCTAAAGGAATATGAGGCGAATTATAATTTCGTCGAAAGGCAGGCCTTTGCAATAGTGAAGGGACTTAAAAAGTTTCGCCATCTAATTTCCTGCAACAAGGTGTTTTTTTATGTTGCACATTCTAGTGTGCACGAATATATCATGGAAGGGGAGATCACAGAAAAAAGAGCTAATTGGATCACCAAGATCCTTGAATATGATATTGAGGTCAAACCTTCTAAAACTATTAGAGGAAGAGGATTGTGCGAATACATGGCATAGAATGAGGAGATACCCGCCGTAGGGGAGCAATCGAAGCGTGTCCTGATAAATGAACCAGAATCAGAGGGTTGTTGGCTGACAAATAGAATGAGGTTTATGTGAACAGGAGTGTATTTGCCAGGTCTCTCATCCCAAAAAAGGAGATACTATCGGCTGCAAAATTGCGGATATACGCTAGTAGAGGGAGTCCTTTTCAAAATAAATTTCAATGGTCCTCTCTTGCGATGCGTTACTTCGGAGCAAGCAAAGAGGATTCTTGACGCGTTCCACAACAGCGCTGCGGGCGGACACTTCTCTGCTAAGACCACCGCCATTAAATTCATGTGTGCCGGTTACTATTGGCCTACACTTTTTAGTGACTCCCACTCTTTGGTAAAATCTTGCAAAAATTGCCAGTTCTTTACTGACAGAAGGAAGAATTCTACAATGCCTCTCAAACCCATAGTGGCGGATGAACCATTTGTGCAATGGGGCCTGGAATTCATCGGGATGATTAACCC
Source organism: Sequoia sempervirens (assembly GCA_007258455.2). Classification (NCBI taxonomy): domain Eukaryota; kingdom Viridiplantae; phylum Streptophyta; class Pinopsida; order Cupressales; family Cupressaceae; genus Sequoia; species Sequoia sempervirens. The sequence goes on along the minus strand of VDFB02285689.1, from coordinate 185,368 downwards.
GGCTTCTAGTGCCAGACACAAGTGGATTCTGACCGCCACAAATTATTTCACTAGATGGATGGAGGTCGTTCCGCTTAAAAGTGCAACAAAAACATAGATTGTAGATTTCCTTGAAGAGCTGGTGACAAGGTTCGGTCCTCTGAAGACTATCATTTCTGATAATGCCAGAGCTTTCCTAGGAACAAAGGTATGTCGCTTTTCATTAATGAATGGCATATTCCTCAAGACATCATCAAATTATTACCCACAGGGAAACGGCCTACCAGAGTCAACAAACAAGAGCCTAGTTCGACTCCTTAAAAGAATTGGTTTGGAACACCAAAGGGAATGGCATAAAAACCTCTGAGCAACGCTCTAGGAAAACCGGATAACTCCTAAGCAAGTCCTTAAGACTTCGCCTTATGAGTTGGTATACGGGAAAGAGGCGTTGTTACCTATATATCTATGGAGATTCAAACACTCCAATTGTTGAAATCCCTCGAGATAGAACAAAATGGTGCGATGGAAGTTCGGCTTGCCGAACTGTTAGAAGTATAGGAAAAAAGGGAGAATTCCCTGATAGCCATGACAAATTGTCAACAAGTGGTCAAGTGATGGTTTGACAAGAAGGCTTTCGACCAAGGCCTAAAGTGTAGAGACTTAGTACTGAAGTATGATAAAAGGGTTGCTAAGCTAGGTCAGCATGGTAAATTTGATAGCCTATGGGAGGGTCCCTTTAAAATCATTCGATGCAAGGAGCATAATGCTTTCGAGTTAGAAAATATGGAATAGGAACTCTTAGGAATCCCAGTTAATGGGATTCATCTTAAGTTGTTCCATTAGGTGTCGAGTTCTATTTTTGTACATACGTGAATAGTGCTTTTATTTTATTTCCCTTTCTTTGGACGATCTTTTTCGAAATTGGTATGTGCTTCTGCGGAAGTAACCCATTATTACGAAGGGTGGAATAGCGGGATTTCTTTACATAAAACATACCCATGTGTAAAGAAATAAACACATATGTTATAAAAGAGCCCATAAAACTGAAATGTAGAAAGAAAGAAAGAGCCATGTATTTTTTATATAAAGATATATATCTATTTATATATATTCTTTGGTTTTTACATTGCAAAATGGCTGGGGAAGCCATAATCCAAAAAGTATACAACTATTCAAGCTATTCTTTTATGCATGCAAAAATGATAGCCTTTTTCAGGCTTATATACAAAACTGTAGGACAGGTGGTCTATGTAACAACAGGAAATAAAGAAAACTGAGCGGCATTTTTAGGAGCAGAGAGGGTTTTCATCCAAGGGCATGAGAGGCAAAAATTGATGCATCAATGGTAGCATCTACCTCTTCCTCGTCAACAGGTTCTTCGGCAATAGAAGCAGTATCGTTCGGCACAACCGCCATTGGCGGGGGAACACCAGGTTCCTAAAGTCGGTATACCAATCTACGTCGTAGAACCGTATCACGTTGTAACTGCGGAACAGGAAGTGTAAGGCCTGGGTAGCCCTCTGTCGATGCTCGTCGCATGTCTAAAGGAAGAATCCACTGAGAAATGGCAGCCATACAACTACCGCTTCTTCCTCAATATAGCGGTGGAGGTCGCTGGCTAACGGTAGACCTACCCCATATGCAGCGTGAGAAACAACTTCACCAAGGCCATTGAGGTACTTTCTGGGAAACATTTCGTTGACCAACTTCAGGATGAGGGGCCTGGGGATGCCAATGTCTAACATAGACGCTACGAAGTGGGAACATATATCAGTATTCACACGATACTTGTCCTCGTATTCTATGCAGTTTTTACCCAGAACCCATTTTATGGCTACCAAAACCAAGGAATGATTATTCTTAGTCATTCTTTTTAACCGCCTAGTAGAAACCTCCCCTAGAAACATTGTCTGCGACTTATAAGAGGTTAGCCGAACAAGAGTATCCATGATTCTGACACTATGCTTACACCTTCTAACCAATGCTGAAATTTACTTATCACCTAGCCTATGAGAAAACTTGCTTAAAATTTTGCTAACAACCTATCACTGCTCAAATGCTAAGTATGATTTCCTCACTACTTACTGGCCTATTTATATAAAAAATGAAAAGACACATGGTAATCCATTTTGAGAAAAACGTGATGATAACTGGATGCCAACTTGAAAAGCGTGCCTACGCTTGCTCACATTTCTGGACCAGTTGCTCTACAGAGGTAGGGTTCAATGCGTGCTAGATTAATAGGAGCTAATTAATTAGCTTTAAAAAGGTGGTGCTCATTGACAGTAAGCCGCACGACCATAGGCTATTGTGTCATCTCATAGGCATTTCCCAAAGCCCAAGGCAATATCCATATCTTTTCAGGCCATGATTGTTTGCTTTGGCGTAATCATTTCGGCTAGGATATTAATTACCAGCACATACTAACGCAAGGTTAGAAGGAAAATTGTCGGCTCAAGTTTCAAGGGAATCACAGCATATCACACGGTTTCCAAACACAATAATAAACTTTTGCTGCCTCAAAATGGCAAGTAGTTCATTTTGCACGAATTGCGAAATTAACGGTACATGTCGAATTAAATGAAAAAGGTATGCTTTCCTCTACCACCTTGAGAAAAGATAGCCATATATTGCATGAAAAGGATTAATGATTCAAAGTATTTTCACAAATGCCAAAGCTAAAGGTGCAGAGTTTTTTTTTTTAGCGTATCCAGAGCCAAGAAAAATTGCAGAGTCCAGAACTCATAGAGGTCTTCATAAAAAGAGAAATATTAGAAAGTTCATCTTAGCCAATGGAAGAGGAAATTGGCCAAGAGTTGTTTACAGCCATACGGTCATCTGAAGATGTGTATGTCTATGAGGATTTAGCGTATGCTACGCTTGGTATACCAAGCAAGCTGAAGAGGGTGTATACATAAGAGTTGAACAAGCCTAAAGATTGCAGAAACAAGAAAAGGTTTGAAGAGAAATGGGATAATATCTATGACCCACGGCTCACAAAAAACCATAAATCTTTAAGGGAAGCAGCCTACGCAAGGTTGAAAACACTAAAGGCGGACACTTCTACGACAAGGAAGGTTTGGTACAGTGGTCTTCCACAATACATGGTCCCCCTGGTGCACTACTGCCCGAAGATAGTTGACGCTGCCATCCAGTGTTATAACCCTAACACCTGCTACATCGAGGGCCAAAACTTAAGAGTTCACATCACCCCACAGGTCATTTGGCATATGTTATGCATCCCAGACCCAAGTAAAAGAAGAGAGAACATTGAGTCCTTTAACCCTGAAAAAGGAGAAAAAACATGGAGGGCGATGAAAAAGAACTCAGATTTCTTGTTGGAGGAGACTGGTAAAAAAGACACCTCAGGTGCTAAACTGCCAAGTATTTCGTTGCTGCGCGGTGCGTTACACGAGGATTTGTAGATGCCATGTCCATGCTAGCTTTTGTGTGCGACCGAGACTCTGATGAGATTGTGGAAACTTTTCAACTAGGATTGACCTTCCAATTCCGCAAGTAGCACAATACCTTCTGGTATGATTTTGTTGAGTTCATGATAGATAAACATGAGAGCACAATTCAAAATTACCCAGTGAAGGGAAAGTTTAGATTTCTTTCTTTCCTGGTTCACATGTTTCTACATCAAAACCCTGATTTCTTCGCCCGGTATTTTGAATTATCAATTTTTGATGAATGAGACCGTAAAAGGAAGCCAGTGTCTACGTGGACGCCTTTTCTTTCTGTATCATATGATTATTATGCATTTTCAGACTATTTCATAACTTCGGTCTTGCATGATTTAATTGAAGAAGGTGACATAATCCGACTCGACAGGGATTAGACCAGATATATGCAGAGTTTCACTCCCACCTGTGACTGGTTCTTAGGAACAGATTTCATGATTCTCCGGATGCAGGGCTTCACTGGTCAACCTTTCCTTCTCCCAGCCTGCGTCACAGATAGGGTGGTCACACTTGAAATGTATAGGCAGGTGTGTATCATTGATTTTACCTTCTACAGCAGCAAAAGTGTCAAGAAAAAGGGATTCTTCACTTGTTCGAAGAATTTCAAGTCAGTGACTCTAGTAAAGAAACAATCGGGCCAGTTATTACAGGATAAAATGGCTTATTTAGGTTTGGTTTTGGTAAATGATAAGTGGGATTATAACCCTTTCAATGACTTTCGGAGCCACACATGAAGGTTACATATGTTCCTCGACCTTACTAGGAGAAGCGGCGTAACACGTGGGCAGACAAGGATGAAAATTTTGTTGAATTGGCGCGTATTCCTATGCAAGATACTAGAGGGCCATGGCACAAGTTCTACTTTGTTGTGGTGGTGGCCAAAGATAATGTCCACATGGGATGCACCATGTACAATAAGTTGAAGAAGGATGAGGAGTGGACTGCTGAAAAAATAGAAGCTTTCTGGAAGTATCGCTAAGAGATAGGGCAATTGGATGCCCCTTATGACAGTCTGAAGGATGACAAGGAATTTGAAAAATGGTGGAATGAGGGCCACCCCAGCCCAAGCTCTAGTATTAATAAGAGCGGGGACCTAGGGGATGAGTTTGAAGAGTAGGAAGAGGAAGCGGCGACATCTGCCTCCTCTACACCGAAGGAGAAAGGCCCTGAACAACCCACCTATGTGGCCATGAATGTGCGCTTTAATATATCAAGGGCCTCGCATACACTCACTTGGGCCGCTAAGCTAGCCAAGTTATCACTGTAGCAAATAGAAATAGCTGTCGAAGCTTAGGAAACTCCACCCGCAAAGCGGCGGCGCACATAGAGCATTATCGGATTAGGTTTGCAAGATCCCACCGGAAGAAAAGTGCTTATAGCTAGCCAGGAGCCTAAGGCTGAGGAAGAGTCACTGACGATTCTAGAGCCGCCATCGACCAATCAATAGGTAAATTTCGCTCCTTCTTCCCTTGCTTCTCATTCCTTGGTATTTGCCCCTACCTCAACGACGATCCCTACAATGAGTGCTGCCCCTCTTCCTTCCACTTTTAATCCAACATATTCGGGAGGTTTCGCCCAATTTTCACAGACCACTCCACTCAGCCTTACTCCTCTGCGGACCCTTACACCCACTGCTACCACTCAGACTCTCCTTGCCTCGCTTTCTGAAAACGTACCCCCTGCGGGTACCCCTTCTTCCGCTATTACTCCAGATCCTTTTCCATCACAACAGGCTAACACCATATTAACAACTCCTCTACCATCCCAGCCTATGAGTCCTACAGCTAATTCACCAATTCAGTCATTACAAGTGACTAGCCCTTTTGTTTGGCCTCAAACCAAGTTTTGGAACGTGCCCCACTTCTCCCCGCAAACCGTCACTCTCTAGAAGAAACAAATGCTCGCGCCTATGAGGATTTCCTATCCCTATGCCCTACTTTTTGGTGCTCTGGTGCTCCTTTTGCAAATGGACTCATTTCATCGCCAGTCGAATTTATAGCACAAATTGATTATAGAAAGGAGGAATGTGCAAGTAGAATGCGAAAGCGCAAGGAAAAAGACAACAGTGCTTTGACTGAGCCAAAAATACAAACTCTTTATGATGAGGCCAGGTAGGAATTGAAGTTTGCAACCATGTACCCGAGAGTAACCAAGCCTCAGGAGGAAATGCACTCAGAAGATTATGAGATATATGCGGTAAGGCTCAACATGAAGGTGGCCCGACCGCAGGATAAGGTTGAAATCATGGAGGAAACAACGGGTGGTCACCTCTGACTTCCTTAAAATTAGCCGCCAGCTAAAAAAGAAGGATGAGCAGCTTAAAGCGGTAAGGGAGAGGGTTAGTTTTTTGGAGAAAATAGAGAAATCCCTGGAGGTGGATGTTGCACGTATGACAGAGAGGGCGCTGGCAGTGGAAGATGAAAGGAACAGACTTCAGGGTGAACTTGCAAAGATTCAGACCTTGGACCCTGCCATGGTAAAAGAGCTATAGTCTAAGAATCGAGAGACAATAGAATTTGCAACTGAAGAATGAAGAGTTGGAGCAACTTCGCCTTGAGTATAGTCAAGGAATGGCGCAGACGAATGAAGCTTTGGAGCACCAACAAACTCAATATGTGTAGAAAATACAAGAAAAAGCAGTTGAATTTAAGGGCCTTAAAGATCAAATAGAACTCCAAGAAACAAAGTCCTCTCTGGACATGCACTTAGCAAATCACTCCCGAGCCAAGGAGAATTGGAATAAAGAAATGAGCAGCTCTGCAGAACAGCTAACGTCCGAGAAAAAGAAAAGGGCAAAATTGGCTGAGGCCATTATTTCAAAAGACGCAGAGATTGCTTCTCTTAAAAGCTCTCTCCTATCTTCCCCTACACAGCCAGACATCATTTCGTTGGTTAGGCAGTTGTACATCTCTCACTGGGAAAAGATTAAAGCCTTTTGCCTAACACTGTAGCCTACCCTCCAATTCATTGCCAGGGCATCGAAGCTGAGCCAGGAGGCTCATGATACGATTGAGCAGTTCCCATGATTCATCTTGGAGAAGGTTCCGGAAGCAAAAGATCTGCTCACCGAGCTATACTCGGTCTCTAATGAAAACCTCGCTAGAGCGGGTATTGAAAATCAGGATGCTACTGCTCAAACGGAAAATAAGTTCATCCATTGCCACTCAGCCTTCCAGCGCACTAAAGCAGCCGTGACTACTCTAAGCAAGACATTGGATAGCATACAAGGGAGTTTTTCTAAGTTAAACAAGATGGGTTTGCCATCTCCATTCCTTGAAAATGGCTCTATTGCCACGACCGAGCAGTTTGTAGAAAAGATAGAAGAGAAGGAAAATGATCTGGAGGCTTTCAAGGATTTCAGTCATCCTCCCATGGCGACCGACATTGAGGGAGTGATTCATCTGCTTGCACAACTACTCTTTCATTGTGAAGCAGGGGTCGGTTTACCCAATGCACTGCCTCACAAAGAAACTATTGATCTAAGTTGAGTGCAGGAGAATTTGCGCAACATGGTGAAGCCATCTGAGGATGAATGGTCACCTCTACAGGCGGCTCTTTCCAATCTCTAACTCCATTATCTAATGAAATGGCACTCTGGCCTATAAACCAAAGAAATTTTGGGTTCTTTGTTCCTTAGTCGAAACGCCCCTTATAGTCGCCAAAAGTTGTTAATAAATATTTAACTAGCTCCCTTCGGGTGTATTTTCCTCTATGCTTCGGTCTGTGCATCGCAAGTAATCAACTCAGCCTTTTATCTAGGTTCTGCTCTCCTGCTCCACGTGTCTACTCATCGTAACCCCGAGTCTCTGCATTCCTTTCACATCCTAGAAAGCTCCGCTATGCTTCCACGTGTCATGGTCGCGGGATTCTTTTGATCATGCTTTCTTACTGTCTCATCGAGCTCCACTCGGGTGCCACGAAGCCCTCATTCCAAAAAGGTTTTGGCAGGCCCCACAGTTGCTATTTGTGGTGTACTCTTGCTACGTGTCTGCTATTCGCAAATCTTTCAGCATAGAGATGAAGTAACAACCGCGAGCAGCAAAATGCTGCCACGCGTCTCTTTTGCGCCTGGTTGGTGATCGTTCCCTCCATTATTGATGAAGTGCTCCGCCCATTCGACACGTGTAGCATTAGCGCAAGTCCTTGGTAGCAAAAGAGAGAGGTTCATACGGGCAATGAAAGGCTGCCACGTGCCTAGCCAACGAATCTCATATTTGAGCGATAGACCAGACGGGCCTAACGATGCTATTGGCCACTACGTATCATAATCATTCGCACAAGATGGTGACACTTTTCTGATCAGGCCTTGTCGAGACCACCGCCATCATTTGCAGAGGATGCACCAATGCCTAGAGTGACTAGATGCTTGGTTCTAGATTGATTATGTTGCAACGGCTATGGGAATATTCTGATTCTTGCATCATTTTCCAAGGGATTGAGAAATATTTTCTGTTGCTACTCTCTGAGACGGTGGGGGTTTTTCCTGTTATATATACTTTTCTTTGTTGTGAGAAAAGTGTCCAGAATTTGGGAGAAACATTGGTTTTCGGTTAAAGATGTCAGGTCTTTTTTTTGCTGTTTTATTTTATTGCAAAGACTCTCACATTGTGCTAATTGTTCGGCCTTTCTATTTTTTCATGCTATTTAATCAAACTATAAACTATGCCTTTTATTGTCTGGACATTTCATTTGAGAACTTCTATATATGTTGAATGCAACTTTGCTGACCTAGACCATGTCCACTTACTCTTCCTGGCAGTAGGGATGTATGCAATATTATTTTATGTCAATAAATGGATTGTCTATGCTATAATTTTTAGTTTCTTATTTTCTGGAACACTACAAACACCATTCAGACCCTTAGATCTATGATTTATCATGCCTATCATTAAGTCTTGGTGCATCGCCTTAGGTTAGACTTTATTTTATTATATCTGTTTCATTTTCCCTTTCAAACCCCCATTACAGAAGAAGCCGACTTCTCTAAAAACCCAGAGGTCACTCAGTTTAGCGTAAAAGGTCCCCCATAAACTAAGTTTCCCATAAGACACTATTACCTCGTCAAATTTTGGTGTCAACAGGCTCCAAATTGATTCACAAACATTTAAACATGCAAATCTAGTCACCACACACAACTCAAGTTCATAAAATAAACATTGCCCATCTATAAAACATAACCCTGACATTTAGTTTTAGAGATTAGATATGCATTTTGGGTCACTAAACCCACATCAAATCTCCAAACTGGATAATGATCCATCAAATCCAGAAGTTTGAGTCGTTGAACTTCATTCGATGCCTCATCATTAATGAATATTTTATTTTTAATTATTTCCTTGTGCTACATAGGACCTTGAAGTGCTATTGACCCCCTTATTATTTCAACAAAACATTATCCTTCAGGACTGACACACATTCATTAATTCATTGTCCTATGCATGGTCAATTATTCTCATGCCACAAATGTCTCAAGGTGGTTCTTCCTATTTATTATAGCAACATAACACACACCTAATATCACATGCAACAAAGAAGAAATGGAGAGAAACAATGAATATTTTTAGAGATGGGATAGATAAATAATGAAACATTAATAGTGCACACAAGAATATTAGAATGCAAACTAGAAAATGAAATGTAAGCACAATGCTTCTTATTCTAAAAGTACTTGCAAACTTCGTGATTAGGAAAGAAATGAAATTCAAATAATTGCAAACAAAAGAATGAAGTTATAAATTCAAATCCCATGATGAAGTAGATTTGCTACAAGGTCTTGGGATGTGGTTTTTTGAACATTGACTTCAAAAATGCTACAACGTATATGTATGTATAAGAGATGATTACTTAATTTGCATAGGATAATGAGACAATTTATAGATTTTTGGTATGGAGGATGGATGACCAAGATTCAAGGATGAGATCTATGATGAGGATTCAATGAGATCACTTTCCTAGAATCAAGGAGAAATAAAGGGTTTGAATTCAATTGTTTAAGATGAATGACTAAGATTGTGTTTACAAAAAATAACAATTTATTGCAACCATAAAAGTCATTTAAAAATTGGGAGGGAAATGCATTTCTTTTGGATAGTGGAGGGAATATTAAAAAATTAAATAATAAAATATTATTTAATTTAATTATCCATGTGAGGTGGAAATTGAGGTAATATTATTTAATTAGATGTGATATTGGGTTAGAATAATTAAATAATATTTTTTTAATTAGTTGGCGATGAAGCATTAGTATGAGATGATGTTAGAATAATTTTATGTGTCTACATTTTACCCCTCTTTGAGATCGTATTATGACCAATAGAATCAATGTTTCAAAGAATATACATATAGACATTTGGTGGGATAGAATTGGTAGTAAGATATCCAATAATTTAGAGGAAATACGGTTAGGATATGAGTTAAGGATGGGATGAAGGGATAATGGATAATAACCAGGGATGTTGTGAGATGGAAGAGAAGAGGGGATGTAGGATATCGTTTCCAAGGACTGAATTACATAAGAATGATATGCCACACTCTATTGTATTTCTTATTTATGATGCTTATGTTAGAGCGTTCATTGTAAATGATGGGGATTATTAAGGGATTGCCAAAGCATGGTTCAAGATTTGATCCACTTCCTCACCAAGGTCAAAAGCGGGGATGGTGATAAGTATGATGGGATGATATGATAGTGTGATATGAATGAGATGAGAGGATTGTGTGAAAGGGGTGATTGGATAAAGATTGCAAAGGATAAATGGGATAAATTAATGGAAGAAGCCTACCCACAAGTGTAGAGTGCACATGACTAGTTTATTTACAAATGATGCTCATGTGTGTTTTCATCATGGTACTTGCTCAAGGTGCCATTTGAATGGTTTTCACTATTAAATGCATTTTTCTCTTTATTTATTTATTTTTTAAGAAAAAATATCTTTAGATTTTTACATGTTTGGATTCAAGGGCCTACTTCAATGGTAGGCTAATAATATCCAATTTAGTATAGTTGCTCCAAGTGTATCATATTGCAAGTGCTACACTCGGTGGATGTCACTGTGAGTTTTGATGGTTGTTAAGATTATTTCTCTCAAAGTACTACTAATGGACATGAATGATGGGAGGTAGATTGGATGAGAGATGTGTGGTAATTATGCAGAGGGTTGGATGAGAGGATGTGGGTTAAGAGATTAGGGTAGGTAAGAGGGGTGGACAAAAGGATGGGGTTATGAAAGTATGTGTAAATGTAATGGGACTAGTGTGAAGTAGGACCAATGAGTTCACTCCATGCTAGGTTTGGAGATTCGCTCTTGTGTTGGAGGTGATGGTGGTTTATGAAATTTTGCATTTGGGGACTTGTAGGCTTAGGGTATTTCAGATTTTGGAATGCTTGGATGTTGGGACTTTGGATTTTGGATTGAGCATTTGCATTGACAGATTTTTGAACACAAACATATTTTATATTTCAACTTCATAAATTTTTTCTTTGATATTCAAACTATTTAGAATTGGGAGTGGTGGATTTGGGGTCCAAGTGGATTGTCAATTGTGAAATATTTTGGAATGTGAACCATTGACTTCTTTCTTTAGATTCATGGATTTGCATGTTGAGGTTCTTGGATTCAAAAGATTGGATTTTGGAGCCCATATGAGATTTTGATTTAGAGGTTTTTAGATATTCAGATTTTGGCTTTTGGAGTTGGAAGGGTGACCTTAGGTGTATGAGATTGTTTGATCCATGTAGCTTTGTGGGCTTGTAGCCTTTGAAATATGTGGGATTTCCACTTTTAGGCAATATGGATTTTATACATTTGGAAGGGTTCCTTGGGATATGATGATGCATACAAGTCTATTTTAAAGCCCATTTTATGATCCCTTAGGGAGGCACAATAATGAAGTCCCATGTAGGGGTCGATAGATTCATCATTATGGAAGATGTTGAATGGTGTGTAATTTTGTTGATTTAGGGTGATGAGGAGGTGGATGGTTAAGGTTGGTGATGGGAAGGATAGGGCTGACAAAGGATTGGTGATGGGGTTGATGAAAGGATTGGGAATGAGGTCAACTAATAGGTTAGTGGGAGCAAGTTGTAGGAGAGATGGTGAGAGAGACACATTTTGATGTCGAGAGATATTATCCTAACACTCATGATAGTAGACACCAAGCAAGTGTGTAAATGATGTAGATGTGAATTTTGATACAAGTATTATTTCTTTTAGTGCACTAAGTTGAAATGTTCTTATTGAATGCTCAACCGTTATAAAATTTCAAATGATTTTAGATGTGAATTAATGGATCAAATGAATGCCTTTAAATACCAAGATATAATGAGGCACAAAAACAATTTGAATTTTGAATTAGATCTGTGATGTATGGGATCCATCTTGTGCATTGTAAAAATGAGTCAAGACAAAGGGATGTAGGTTTGGAGGCAGGGAGGGAGCAGGCATGTGTTTGAAATGAAATTTGCAATTTGCAAGGCATAAATAAGACATTTTGAAGGACATGTGTATTGACATCTGAATACCATAAGCTTATGTGACCTCATAAATATTATTAAAATATTTCATTTCATTCATATTTTCCTAACAGCGAGTCTTCATTTGTGAAATTACAGAATTCCATGCACATGAACGACGAACTTCACAGGCCTTATTCATTTCTATGTGTTATTCTTTGGGGAGCACCACTAGTCCCTAATTAACTTACTTTTGGAAGAGCATAAATTGATCAATATTTTATATCAAGGTTTGGACCTCCGAACTTGTGGAAGACTGCCAAACGCTCTGGCCAACTGAGAAACGCGAAAGTGTTTTGAGTTTTGACATTGAATTACATTTTTAAGGAAAAATGGGACAGCGATAACGCATAAATCAGCGCTCTCAGCTAAAAGAAAGGGGCATTCCGAGAATCGAACTCGGGACCTCTCGCACCCAAAGCGAGAATCATACCACTAGACCAAATGCCCTTCGATACAAGTATTTGCCATAATTATCTCATTACTCGTTTATTATAATTGTATTTGTAATTTCCAATTCTAATATTGGACAGTTTGTTTGAATCAATCTTCGTTGGTACCACCTAATGAAGAATGATTGTTTTGAGCTTTCAATATTTATCCGGAATCAAAATTCATTGATACCACTAAAGAAGAATGATACTTTCAATATTTAACGATTCAGCTGACTGTTAAAAAGTTTACGATTCAGTTGTCTAAAACATAAAAAGAAAGGTCCCACCGAGATTTGAACTCGGGTTACTGGATTCAGAGTCCAATGTCCTCACCACTAGACCATGGGACCATTGTCTGCCTAGATTTCCTTTTTCTTTTAGAGTTTTTATACTGTTTACATACATGGTTCCTGAAGTCTCCCAATTCCACCATATTGATTTATTATTACTGTCCACATTTACGGTGCCATCTTTGAGCTCCTCGATTACTTTTCTGCCGTTCAGATTTCCAAATTTTATTCCTTTGTAAGGATTTTTTTTCCTCCAATGACATATTTTCATGGTGCAAGTAAGCTTTGATTTGTTTTTTTATCACTTGGAAACTTACATATCTATTTCTTTTTGGGTGCCTTATTTGAGGCTTACAGTGACATGCTTTTATTCGATACCAGATTGTTTGTTTTTAAAAATAAAAATATTCTACCCAAAACATATTTTTGTGGGAAAAACTTGTTATTTACCCAAACAAGGTTCAGTGGATAATAATCTGCATTAGAGGCCTGGATTCATTTTCGTTAGATCATGAATGGCTCTTAATCATAGGAAAACAACGATCCGTTACTATGATTCGATGGATACAATAAATTGGAAATGATCAATAGTAATCAATTTGGTCATCGATATGTGGTGAACTCTGCTGTTGTTCTGTTTTCAATGCGATGTTGGAAGATGAATTTGAAGATTTTTTCTTTAATGAGAATAAATTTCCACAATTCATGAAGATTATTGTTTAAAGTTTCTGGATTTGATTGTGTCAATATTTTTGCATCAACGTTTCGGATCACACTCTGTGACTTTCCCTTTCATGACTGCTGAAAACTATCTTCTTTTAGTTAATAACATGTTTCCTGCATCTTTCAAATACTTGTAACAGATGTTCATATGATCCTATCTCTTCTTTGAGAAGAAAGTTGGGCCATTCAAACATACCACAATGACTTTGTTTCTCAACTCCTAGAATGCAGTCTATAGCCCTATGAAAACGTAGGTCTTGCATTGATCAATCTAAAGGAATCTCTATTGTAAGCTAACATTTTCCAAGGTATTGTGAAGGTAGTCTTAAAATGATCTTCTTCTTTTACCTTAGTCTAGGTGTCTCTAGAGAAACCATCAAAGCGTGAACATATTTGATCCAGTGACAATTTGCATGATTTGATTCATCTTTGGAAGAGGATAATTGTTTTAAGACATTTGGTTCAAGTTGTCAAAATCTACACATAACCTAATCTCTTTGTTCTTCTTACATGGGTACAATTTTAGCAATCCAAGTACAATGTCTTACCAAGAAGATGATGTATGCATCCAACAATTTGTGGACTTTATCTTTGATTATATATTCAATGTTTAGGTTCAAGTTTCTTTTGTTTTGTAGAATGATTTGGCCTCTAGTTTGAGTAGGATGATGTGACACAACTACTCCAATTGGAAAGACTTAAGGTCATCATTAGACCAGAGCAAAAACTTCTTTATATTACTTGAATAGGCTCTCAAACTAACACCTTTCCTAAGGAGAGCAAAATTTTCCTAGATTGACATACTTGAGTTCTTTCTTAGTTCCAAGGTTGATTATCTTATATTTATGTGTGTGCACAATTTGCTTCAAATTTGTTTTCAATTCATGTGTCATGATGATAAAAAATATATTAAATAAAAATAAGGCCTTTAGGATGTATGGTGTTATCTTCTTCTTGCTTGATGGTGTTCTTGGAAATGAATTTACATGGTTTTGATGTACTTTCTTCAATATAAGTACTTCTAAACTCATCAAATTTCTTGAAAGATATGATGATGTGCTCATCATCAAGAAAATCTTGGCAATTAGAATTATTTTCAAGTGTTAATGATTATTTTAGAAATTCTATGTTGAATATAGACTCATGAATATTTGCATAATACAATTAACATTGATGCAAAGGTGGCTAGCAAGTTAATATGTTGATTTTGGTTTCACAATGCTGTGATAATTGAAAAGGCATCAAACTATTTGGTGGTGTCCCATCCTTATATGATCATTTTTTACTTGAAACTCTTCACACAATTTATTGATTACCAATCTACATCTCCAAAAATCTTCAAGTTGTTAATCTTTATATCCCCTACACTCTTAAAGTAGACACTAAATCTATCCTTCTAATTGTCAAACATTAATTGTCATCATACCATTAATTAATCATATACCATTATCATCATCACATTTATCATTTATTACTATTTACCATTTTTCATATTTAATCTAATAATTAAATAATATTTTATTATTTAACTAATTTGTGATTATTATCCATTTCCAATAAATAAATAAAATTTATATTTATCACCTCACTAGTAAACTCCATCTTCTAAATAGTAATTTATCCTTCTTGTTATCCATTTAATAAATTAAAATAATTCTTTATTATCCTCTTAGGAGATCAAAATGACAACTTTTCATAATTAGTTGAGTTATCTTCTCCATCTTCTTGAGTTGACTCCATAATTAGTTCAGTTAACTCCTAGACTTTGATCTTATCCACACCATCCATGTAATCTCTTACAAAATCTCTAAATATCTCATTGCATTCATCATTTGGAGGAATCAAGTCTTTATGCAAGTTTACTCTATCAAAATTCATTATCAAAACAACACAATATTATATGATTAGTTAAGTTACATCTACATCCATTCATGAGCTAGTTGTCATAATACATTCAATCTTAAGGTTTGCAATGAAGTATGGTAAATAGGACTTGTTTATGTTAGTTTATCTGTGCTTTCAAGTTCATTGTTTAAATTTATCCATTCTCAATGCATTCACTTAAATCCAATAAGAAAATATTTGTGTCCAACAATGTTATTAGTGCAATCAAAATCTAGTCTATACGAGAATGAGCATCTATCATGCTTCTTTTTAAGAACTAAAAGAGATAATAATATTTTAAGTTGGGCCTAATCACTTTATTTTCAAATTGGTAGTTTAAATATTATTCTAGATCTTATGTAATTATTTGTAATTTTTTTTTTGAAAAACTCAAAAAGAAACTAATGCAAGACACAAGATTTTTGTTTCAAACCACTACAAACCTTTAGATAGAGCTCAACAAGAGAGTACAAACAAAGAAATAACATCAAAAACCAAATTCAAATGTTAGCATAACATTCATTAATGAATGATTTGATCCTTGAATAGAGATATGTGGATGCTCATTTTCTTGAAGATATCAATTTGACAACATGTTCCTAGCATAAGTGATAGTGGATATGGAATTAAGGATAGAATGCCTAAATCTATAGACTTTGGGAAGGAGGAATGGATGGTCAAGATTTGATTATGAGATCAAGGGTGAAGAACAGGGTTGAGAGGAATTCCCTAGGATCAAGGAGAGGATAAAGGGTGGAGATGGAGGTTGTTAGATTGTGAATGGATAAGACAAACTTACTAAATTTAATAAGACGTTGTGAGCATGAGGAAATAAGGGATGTGTGCACCTAAGAAGGCTATAATTTTGGGTTGTGTTTAGAGAATAAGGAGATCATAAGGACAAGTGTTCTTAGGTTACCTTTATTCTTGGAATATATTGAGAGAATAATGGGACCATAAGGACAAGTGTTCTTAGGTGCCCTTTATTCTTAGAATGTGTTAAGGGAATATAGGCCTAATTAAATAATAATATTATTTATTTATTTTAGTCATATGTGTGAGATGGATGATAAAAAAATTATTTGTTTACTGTGGGGAGATGGAAAGGTAATTAATTAAATAATATAATTATTTAATCAAGTGTGTAAGTTCCAAGATGAAGGGGACTTAGACTAGGTGACGATATTGATCAAGTAGGATCAGGTGATGGTGTTTAGACCTAGGGAATATTTTAGGTGTCTACATATTGGATCTCTTTGATAAAAAATAGGATGTGATGAAGTGAAGCTCTAGTGGCGAGCTGTCCTAGTCGCTTAGGGAAGATGATAGAAGTGATACCCCCCAAGAGAATTGTTGAGTGAAATGAAAGCCAATAGGTATCTTGAAAAGACAAAGGATAGAAAAATATCTTCCATAAAGGATAAAATATGGTTTGATAGAAATCATGTTGGGATGATGTGCATTCAATGAATATAGGATTGATAATAGATTAAGGATTTGGGAATATTGATTTATGTCACTAGGATTATTAAATTGGATTACATGAATGTACATGTTGGATGGTGGAATATAACAAGGATATAATGCAACTAAATGGCACATGATTGGGATTATGGATAAATAGATGATTAATACATGTTGTCATCGTAACTTCACATGTAAGGAGCAACCTTTGTTTTTTGTAGCACTTAGTGTTATGCACCATGATATAAAGGATCATGATGACAATGTGCCATGTGTATATGGACTGACATAAAAATAAAAAATACAAATAATATAATGATCCAATAGACATGATGTCATATGCGCACCATCATATGAAGGATGAGGGTGACCATGATGGTGTGATAAATGGAGCACTAAGATTAGAAGCAACATAAAACATAAACTAAAAATAAAAGATAAAGAAAATCAAAGAAAATATAAATAGTGTAGTGAGCCAAGGAACAAAGTGTCATATGCACACCATTGTATAAAGGGAAAAGGTGATTGAGATAGTGTGAGATATGGAACACTAGGACTAGATGTAGCAAAAAATAAATAAAGATGAAAACAAAAAATCAACAAACACAAACTGACACAGACAAAAACAAAGATAAGCAAACAATCTATCAAAAGCATGCAAAAAATATAAGTTGGTATCCAATGAAATGTTGAAGCCATAAGTGGATGGGATGGATGAATGGGGGATGAGGGATCAATGAGTAGATTCTAAACAAGGAAAAAATCATGAATCAATGTGATGATAGATGGTGATGAAAAGGTCATGCCCTAGTGGATATATACATGTGGACCATTCCCTAGGAAATGTTAGCATAGGGATGCCCCCAATTAAGCACAAAATCAAGGAAAGGGTATGGAATAGAAATGGAATGAAATGATGGGAAGGAAAATGGATTGATGGGGGGGTGGGAGGGATGAAAATAAGAGGAAGCTTTGGTTATTTGAGAAATTTGAAAAATGAGAATAACATGAGTAGGTAATGTATGCAGAGGGGATAGTGGAAATGTATGAAATGTGATGGATGGGTATGTGACTTGAGCGAACAATCTAAGGTAAGGGATATAATGAGGTGAATGAAATGTGGTGATGGGAAAAATATGGAAGGACACATGCTCATAGATTAGAATGGTTTCTTGCTACACAAAACATCTATTTACCAAGTTTGGACATCATGGTACTTTTCCAAGGCACCATGAGTGGTTTTCATCAATGGATGAATTTATTTCTTTTTACTATTTTTAGGATTTTTTATTTTTTGAATTTTTTTATTAATTAGAAGACTAGTGTTAAATGTATTAAGCATAGAAGCACTTGATATTAACAATGTTCATAGGCTCATCTAGCTCATGACCTTCAAGAGTGACTCTTGTAGGCTCTAGATTTGAACTTAGTAGTAATGGCTTATGGACCCAACTAGTTTGGCTCAAAATTTCCCTTTCTTCTCTCTATCTTGGGTGGTGTTTTTTTTTTTTCCTTAAGGACAAGGTCTCCAATCTCAAACTCTCTAGTGTAGAGGCGTTTGTTATATCCACAATGCAATCGATGTTGATGTGATTTAAGATGATTGAGATTAGTGAAAGAATATTCCTCAAGGAGTTCTAGCTCATGTAAGTGCAATGTTTGGAAATCCTCTTCTAAGATGAGGTTACACAAATAAGCACACAAGGAAGGGATCTCAAACTCTATTGGAATTATTTCTTGGGCACCATAGATAAGTGAATATGGAGTGGCACCAATGGGAGTGTGAATTAAAGTGTAGTCTAGACACAAAGGGTATGATTAAGTTGAAGATGCTAGTCCCAACTAGCATCACTAATGGTTTTCTTAAATATTCTGATAATTTTTTGGTTAGACACTTTGGGTTGACTGTTTCCTTTTGGATAATAGGGGGTGGACCATTTGTGCTTAATATAAAATTTCTAACATAAGGATTACACTTCATAGTTTTTAAAGGATTTACCATTGTTTATGATGATAGTGGATGGTATGCCAAAATGAAGAATGAGATGGTCAAGGATGAATTTGGAAATTTGGATGTTGATAGTGAAAGTGAGTGGAACATCTTTGATGCACTTAGTGAAATATTCGATAGCAGTAATAATGAATTTATAATTGTTGGAGGAAGTGGGGTTAATATTGCCAATGAAATTGAGGCCCCATGTAGAGAAGGGTCATTGATTGGTAATGGGTTGGAGGGCTTGTGAGGGTGCATGAATAAGGACCCCATCTTTTTGAAAAGCAAGGAATATCTTTACATATTGACAAGGATTGGATTCCATGGTAGGCCAATACTATCATGTGTGAAGGAGCTTCTTGACTAGGATAATTGTGTTTGTATGAGCACCGTAAATACCACTATGGACTTCTTGAAGTGTAAGGTTCCTCATCCAGACATATAAGAAAAGTGTCATCATAACCCCTATGATAGAGTGTGCCACCAATGATAGTATAACAAGATGTACGTTAGATAAGGGATTTACATTCGATGGATGATATGTCGGGTGGGATGGTTTGGTTTTTGAGATAGGAAAAAATGTCACTATACTAAGGAGTGTGTAAAAGACTGGAAAAACACATATACTAATTATATATTTAGGTTCCCGAAATGATTAAATCACTCTCATCACTATAATCAAATGGAATAACATACATCAATGAATCAAAGCATATTAAAACAAGGGGGTGCCTTCAATAGATTTAGCCATGTAGGCTTACACATTAGTCATCATCACAACAATACATGTAAATTCAAATACTGAAATGCATATTAAGGAAATAGAAAGATCATAAGTGCATCCACAAAGAAACCATAACACAAATATTTTCATGAGTGGAAAACCCTCGTAGGGATGAAAAACCACTCATAAAGTGCCTCACTGGAAGAGCCTTACTGGCTACAAAGTCTTAATGGTTACAAGATGCCTCACGAACAATGATCATATAGTCTCATTGACATGACCATTCATTACATATTTCTATATCACAAGGAACATATTGAAGTTCTTTTACAAGTCACATGAATCTACAAGTAATATTTTCAAGTTTCACCAATGCATCATCCTTATATAGGAAATTAAGGTAATGCCAACACTATCATGAATTGCTCCCAAGTATTTGCAAAAAGACAATTCTACTTCCAATGACCTCTCAAATATCACATGAGTACACTGACAAACATAACCAATCAAGTAAAGCTTCATGAAAGTAGTCATAGTCTTGCTAGAATGCACACATGCCTATGCAATTATAACCAAAATGTTCACTTATAAACTCAATGATTCATAGAGGTTTTATCAATAAGAGAGTAATACTATAAAGGAATTTAGAAGACATAGCTCATGTATGTATGAGAATACATGTATAAGCTAATGAATATATATGAGTATACGTTCTTATGCAAATAAATCTCAAAATCAACTAAGTGAGGAAAATTCCTAATTTCTCTGTATGTGTATAATGACCCATAATTCATGAGAAAAGTGTCATCATTGAAACTAACTTTCATAAAGTAGGGTATGATTCAACATTCATTTATCTTTTTATAAAATTCACAATTGATTCACAATACATAATAGGCATAGGTGAATTGCAATATAATTTTTTATATATAGATCTAATGTTATAAAAATGTCTCAAATTTCATATTCATAAGAGAAATGCTCACAAGAAATAAATTCTACTCGAGTTTTGATAACTCACTTTTGACTCGGTTTAATCATTCTATAATATTGCACTCTGGAAGCATGTATTCAATTTAAAAGGGGAAAAATTTCATAATTGATCCAGTATTTGAAACTCAATTCCACAAATCACAAATTCAAATATAGTTATATAAATGTATTTATGTCAATGTATATATAATTTTATATAAAAGAGTAGAAAAAACAAGAAAGGAAAGCCAAGAAACTGAATAGAGTGTTGGGACCTCACATATCATATATTAGAATCTGGTAGATCATAATAAGGTATATGAATTTGCACTATAATGAAATGATACTCATGAACTTCATCAAGTATATCTAGAAGAGATCCAATGGTTTCCATTGCATCAATCACTTTGTTATTAATATGAGGAACTTGCTCAAAATATATATCCAAGAAATACTACTTGAAACTGTCAACCATGCATTTATTAGGCATAATTTTGCAGTCCTTAGTAAGGAACTCATCATTTACATGATTTAATACCAATTTTAAATCTCAAAAGACTTGCAAGTGTTGAATGTGGCATTGAACTACTATTTTAAGACCAGACAATAATGCCTTATATTCATCTATGTTGTTTGTGTAAGGAAAAGCAATGCATAATGCTTTAAGAATGAAATCATCTTGTGGGTGATAAAAAGGATGTTGACACCTGATCCATGTGATGTGAATGATCCATCAAAGTATAATGTACATGGCTTGGATTCTTCAATGTGAAGGATGGACTCATCTATAAATTATATGTTCAAAGGTCGAAAGTTTTGAATAGGAGCCTCTATTAACCGATCTGTTATAACTTGACCTTTGATTGACTTTTGGTTGACATACTCAATCTTGATCTTACTAAGGATCATGACCCACTTTTCCATTCAACCAATAAGGGTTGCTTTAGACAACAAATATTTTAATGGGTCAATTTTTTCAATCAAATGAGTGGTAGAATTAAGCATGTAATGATGAAGTTTTTGTGTGGCTAATACTATTGCAAGGAAAGCTTTCTCCATGGATGATTAATTAAGTTCACATCCAACCAATATTTTGCTAATGTAAAAGATGAAATTTTCTCTTCCCTGATCATTATATTAAGCTAAAATGGCACCTAAGGCATGTTGTGTAACTGAGATATATAACAACAAAGGTCTATCTAGAGTGGGTGCCACTAAAACTAGAGGATTAGACATGTATTCCTTGATTTGATCAAATTCTATTTAACATGACTTGTCCCATTCATATACAACATTCTTTCAAATTAAATGTGAAAATGGATAACACTTCCACTAATTGGGAAATGAATCATATGATAGCTTGGATTTTCCCTTGTAGACTATGTAATTGTGTGAGATTCTTGGGAGGTGGAATTTCTATTATTTATTTTTCTTTAGTTGGATCCACCTCTATGTCATGCCTAGAAACAAAAGGAGCTTGCCTGGTGTGACTCCAAAAACACATTTCTTGGGATTTGATCTAACTTAATAGTCTTTGATCCTCTCAAAGTTATGATGCAAGATGATTGGTTGATTTTATTTTTATTTTGACTTTACTAGGATGTCATCCACTTAATCATCAACAATATCATGGAATATGTCAGGGGTAACCCTTTGATAAGCGGCACTAGCATTTTAAGACCAAAGGGAATAACTTTATAATAGAATGTACCCCATGGGGTGATAAAATTTGTCTTATGTTGCTCTTTAGGTGCTATTTGAATTTGGTTATACCTAGAAAATCCATTCATAAGGGACATCTCATGACCGATTGTCAAATCTAAAATCATGTCAATATTCAAAAGTGGGAAATCATCTTTGGGGGAAGCCTTGTTGATGTCTCTGAAATATGCACATACTCTTATTCCTTTGGTTGGCTTGCTTAAAAGTACTATATTAGAAACCCACGTTGGGTAGTCAATAGGCCAAATGAATCCAAAGCTAGGAGCTTCTGAAGTTATTCCTTGATTAAAAGGGCCACCTTAGGATGAATTTTTCTTAGCTTTTAATAAATTGGTTTAGCATCATAGTTTATGACAAGGTGATGGTAAACCAAAGATGGGTCCAAGCAAAGAATTTAAGTGTAGGACCAAGAAAATATATCTACATAATCTCTAAGCACTATAGAGATGTTCATGTTTAACTTAGGATCTAAAGAAGATGCAACCTATGTCAACTTAGGTGTCTCTTATGTACCTAAATTTATATCTATAGCTTCCTCAATAAGGAGTGGTGACCCATCTTGAAGTGGAGTAGGAGCAAATGGAAGGTGAATCTAACTATCAAAGGATCTATATGCAGGTTCTGATGATTCCTATATAATACCGTCTTGTTCTCCAAAGTATGTTAACGAACTCAATAGGATTTGAAAACCTTGCTTATGTTCTCCTAATGGAATATGGGTATGGGATTTCATAAGTTCTAAAATGGCCTCATCATTTGGAAATGTGTCCAAATTTGGAGGATGATGTTGGTCCCATTCAATGAGTTCAAGGTATGTTAGGTTGAGTTGGATGGTAAGGATGGCACTATCATGGAATAGGTTTGTGGCGACAAGCTCTTCGAAAGGACTAGTAATGAATCTTACTTCTCTATCATCAAGATTGAAAGAGGTGTTCCTAACATTATCAAGAAAATCTATAAGGGCATCATAATGCTTATCGTCAACACCATATCCTAACCTAGTAGTTTTATTGTTAGTGGGAATATCAATAGGATCAAGGGAGTCTTGTTCATGTAAACCAAGACCTTTTCCTTTATAATTCATTTTACCACAAATGTGCAAGGGAATAGAATATGTGTGTTCTTTAAAGTAAGTGGAATATTTCTCACCTTTGTAAATCCATGTGATATCAAAGCCTTATATGTACTCATCAACAAGATAACCACCGAAAAGGAAGGTATTGGGGCCCTATTTCAACATAAAAAGGGGATTTTGAACCCTTAGATGAGGTCGACCATAAGATTATGGTGAAAGAGGTAACTTGGAAATATGAAGATATTAATGAATTTGGTATTCTTCGCATCCTTTATCAAGGATTTTGAATGTGGATTTTAAGGATGGTTTCTTAGTGGATGGAGTGGAGGATGTGGAAATTAAATCATTAATGTCTATGTATGATTTGGATATGGTGGAAGATGATTGGGAAACAATGTTAGAGGATGGATAATGGTTGTCATATTTCCCTTCCAACTTTTGACAATATTTATAAGGTTGGAGATCACCAAGAATAGTAATTTCTACACCATTGTATGCAAACTTAAGACATTGATGGTAGGTATATGGTATGGTTTGCATGGCATGGAGCCATGGTCGACTAAGAAATATGTTGTATGGAAGATCTAGGTATAATATGTGGCATAGGGTAGGTTGCAATGAGGTTCTTACTTTGATGGGAAGGTAAATAGTACCAATTATTTCTCTTCCTACATTGTCATAAGCTTTGATGGTAATAGTATTCAATCCCAAGGCTTCTTCTAAATAATCCAAATGGTCCCCCAATCTAAGTGTATATATATTTAGAATTGACATGTTATCTATGAGACCATTTTTTATCTTATATTTAGAAATAAAATCTTCTATGTGGACGAGTGATTATGGGATGGATTGAGTGGGGGGAAATCACCTTGAGTGAAAGTGAGGTGATGGTTAGTGGAAATGTGACAAAAAAAGTCCTAGAAAAATGAAGGATCAATATCATTAGGGACTTTTGATTCTTGTAAGACATGGTTTAAAATGTCCCTATGAGTAGGGGTTGTGTGTAAAAGCTTGAGAATGGAAATTCGAGCTGGTGTTCACTCAAGATGGTCAAGGAGGTCATATTATTTTTGTGTGTTTGAAGTGGATGGGCAAGACCTATGATGGTTAATTTTCTACTTTGAGTGGTAATAGAACAATTAGGTATTTTTACTTTTATGGTGTGGATCCATTTGTCAGATTGATTAATGCGACCAACATTGGAATTGTAGTTATAAGGGGTCATGTGATAATTGATAGTGTTTATATTGGAGTCTTGGTATTGAGTGCACTATTGATTATGCTTGAGGAAAGGGTTTTGATATATACCTAAGTCTTGGTTGGGTGAGGTGTTTGATGATCCCTTAATTTCAATATCCCCTTTATTTACATAGTCTAGGATATAATTTTTTAATTTCATACACTTTCATGTGGCATGGCCTTTGATATGATGATCATCACAATAATCATCTTCCTTATACCATGAGGCTTTGGTTGATTATCATCAAAAGGTTTGTGAGTGGAAAGGCCACCTTGTTAGCCTTGACAAGTTGATGGAGGATTAACTCAATGGGTTCCCTTAAAGGTGTAAATTATCTCTCTTTTTTTGTTTTTTAGGGAGTGTGGATGGAATTACAATGGATGAGGTTTGTAGGGAATTGTGGATATGTCTTGAATTGGTAACCCCATCTCCAACTATATTCTTTTTTTTTACTAAATAACTTGGGGTTATCGTTGGAAATTTTGGATTTATCATTTTGGTTGTGATCCTTGGAATAAAGTTTGATAACTCCTTTAGCAATGAGGGATTTCTCAATTTGAATACCTATTTTTAATGAGTTCATCAAAAGAAGAGACACATTGGACTTGAAGATGGAATACCAAATTTGGATTAAAATTGGTGAAAAAGATATATACTAGTTATGTTTTTGATATTGGCCATGAGAAACAACTAGATAAATCTCTCCAATGTTGAAGGAACTATGAGAATCTTTCCCTCGATTTTTTTTTAGTATTACATAAGTACATCATGGTAAGCTCATGTTCCATGTTATAGAAGAAATGTTTGGCAATTTTTTTGACTAAATCTCCAAAGGATGTGATGGACCCCTGAGGTATGTGCAAGAACCATTCAAGTGCTATGAGGGAATAGGCATAGTAAGTATGTGTCTTCGTGTGCTACTTTTTGACTAGCCATGAAGAATTCTTTGTCATGCTCCCTAGGATCTCCCTTTCCCTTGTACTTGTTATATTTAGGAATTTTAAAGGATGTAAGAAAAGATATTTGTGATATTGATCGATCGAAAGGATATGGGCACAATTCCTCAAAGGTATAGTCTTTCTTATAAGGTTCTCCTTGAATTTATTTAAGGGAATCCTTTATGTCTTTCCATTCTTGGTCAAAGGATAAACTAGATGATGGTGGAGAGGTGTATGGATGATGTTGTGTGTTATAGACCTTAGGTGAGATGGGATTTTGATGTTGGTTGAGATGAATCTTAGAATTTATGTTGACCTTGGGTGAATTTGGTATTGTCATGGTGGAAGTAGTGATATTGGATATTTTTGGATTAGGAATATAGATGGAGATGGGGTCTATATGGGTAACTATGATTTGTGTTCCAAGTGGGATGTTTATTGTTGATGTGGTATGACTAATGGAAATTGGATTTTTAACCTCATTAGGAATGTAACTGGATACTTTAGGTGGTACAAACCTCGATATAAGGGATTACCTCTAATGGCTAGGGGTTGTTTCCCTTTAGTAAGACTGATAGGTTCTACATTAGGATCAATGTGGTCATGTGTGGGATGAATGACATGGGTAGGATCAAGATTGGAGAGGTCATATCTAGGAGTTAGTTGTGCCCCCGATTCTAGGACTATCTAAGGATGGTATATTTGGTTATTTCAATGTATGTATCCATAAGATCCCACCCTTGTTTGGAATCTAGGATGGTATTGGGATTGATAGTATACTAAAGTTGGTGGGGAATATCATCATCAATTTCACTATCATCATGTGGAACTTGGGAATTCTCTCTTGAGAAGGGAAACCTTTCTATGAGGGGTTGACTATAAAATTGATTTTCTTTCATGTTCTCATGTCTAGTGCTTCATCGTGTGGTGGGAGGCATTAGTATTGTTTTAAAATTTGATGTGGGAAAGAAGGGATGTGGATGGACTTTGTGACCCTTGTTGGGTTTGTGGTGACTAATCAAAGAGAGTCAAAATCCTAATAAATGATGATAACCTTAGATGATGAAATGGATGACTTGAAATGAATGGATTGGATTGAATAAACTTTTATTTAGAGTGTAAGTTACACATTTGGATCTTAGGATTGTTTGATTATGACTTTGATTTTGAATTTTTTGGAATCTATAAATTGATGTAGAGTTTCCAAGGATTAAACAATGACCTTAGGATGATTAAAGGTCCCAAAGGTTGGACTAAGGTGATGATTTTGATTAAAGGATCCAAAAGTGATAACTTTCAACTATGACCAAGGATTTGATTTGGATGGTGATCAAATGAGGATGATAATGAAGGTGGATAAAATATGGTAATGATAGAATGATTAAGGATATCCTAATATTTTCAAAGATGTTGGATACATGACTTCAAGGATGACTAAGGTTATGATCAAGTGGACAATGAGTGACAAATGGATGTGTACCTTGCACTCAAAAGTGTGTTATGAATGAATGGATAATGGGACAAATAAAAATTAGGATAATGTATGAAGGACTAAGGGTATGGTAAAAATCAATAAATGGGAAATGGATAAGGTATTGGTGTGGCATGGGGGATGTTGGGTTGATTTGGAAGTAAATGGCTATACTAGGTTTGGCTTCAACATTTTGCGTTTCAAAAGGACAACAATTTAAAAAATATTCCAAGCAAAGAAAAGGATTTCAAACTAGACTTGACTCAAACTTGTTAGTAAATGTTTATAAACAAGTACTTAGTCTATACAACACTCAAACAAGAAGTCACAATAACAAGCCTAAATTTATTCAATAAAAGGAGTGTTAACTTAGTGGAGAACCACATAATAAAATACCTTAATATTAGTGCAAAGCACTTATCTTTCAAGAGTCAATAAATAGGGACCCAGTGACACAAGGGCTCACCTTTTCCCTCTCTTTGGAGATTTTCTACACCTTGCCAAAAGAGCTTCTATCTCTACTTGACATAGCGAGTATAATTGTAAAATTTAAATTTTAATATTGGTTTGAAAATGTGTTAGCCAGAGTAGGGTATAAAGATAAAATTTGTATCATTGAAAAATTTACCTAAATTGACATAGCGATTTTTTCCCTAAACCAAGTTCTACCATGATAATCTAGATCTAGGTCTTAAATAATTGAAGTTTACAAAAGATGTTAAAACATTTGAAAAATTTAAAATATTTTGATGTTTGTTCACTAAGCATTACTTTGCACAAGGATGAAATTTAAATTTAGGTTCCTCAAGTTCAACTAAAATATTTGTAGATTCTTATAAGAAACTGTACATATGAACGAAAATTAAATCCATGTATACATCAAATTCCCACAGATCCTTTTGACAACCAAACTCCTGTAAAATGTGTTTTCTTCATAAGTCATAAACAGTTCAACAGGGTTCTTGTTGCAGAAATATGATGGTCATCAATACATCATCCAACTCCCACTCAAATTCCTGCATCCAATAATCTTGCAAAATTATGATTCATTTTTCCACAACATTCATTACCTTCTCGTATTTCCATGATTTCCCAACTTTCCCAATATCCCCACTATTTATTCATCCCTATTCGAAGGTTTCAAATTCATCTTTTTTCCTTCCATATTTCCACAATCTGACTATCTGTTGGATTTATCCAATTCCACAACATCACTAGCCACCTGAAGTTCCACAATGAAGATGACGTTTTATTTGCATACACTATAAATCTATCGTAGATCTGTGTATCCATCAAAAGTTTGCAATAAGAAAAATGGTAAACTGTGTTTTGAGGACATAGTTTTAAAGGTTTAATGAGTTATTTTCACTTTTCCAAACACCTGTACATTCTTCACAAGCAGCCTACTGAAGTTCAACATCAAGGTGAGGAAGCAGTAAATGTAGAAAAAAATCAAACTAAATTCCCTCACATTTCTATTTCTCCTCTTCAAGAACAAGTTGTAGAAGTATCAATAGCACCAGACTGGACTCAAACAAAAGCAACTAGTCATTAAGACTTTATATTTGGATTTGGTTGGTTTGTTGAGCAAGAAGAGCAACCTAAAGAGAAAAAGAAAGAAAAAAAAAAAGATTTCATATGACTAGAGATTTAACAAAGTCAAGAATTTTGCATGTTGCCACACCAATAGTTGATAAGGATAATAGATATCTTGGACCAAAATATTTTAATATCTCTACTTCCAATTTGGGTCCTATCTCTAGGATATAGGAAATTGAAGAATTATGAGCACAAATGGATTTTCTTAGGGAGGTGTGCCCCCTTATATATAGATATATGATGATGATGATGATTTGTCAATTATAAGGAAATTTATATTGGAAATTGTGTTAAATTTGTTCCAATTGTTTACCAACTATTATTTTTGAAAAGTCAATATAAAATAAGTGTAATTTTTTCTTCTTCTATAAAGATAGTGGTCGGGGATAATGTGTAATTGTATTCAGTTGGAGATGGAGGATTAATGTTAAATTTAGCTCCAACTATTAGATGATCATGAAATCTCAACCCTTTGTGATGGATGATTTCTAGCCATGCATTGTATACTAAGTTTTCTTTGCCTCTCCTAAAAAGGTATTCATTTTTCCTTATGTAGTAAGGATCTAATTAGCAGCAGTAGTAGCATAAGTGGTTATATTTCAAGAAGGATCATTTATTTCAATTTTAGGTGTTAGAGAGATTTGGAACTGTTGTTAATCAAAAACTAGAAGCAATCATTTTATGCTTTATGGATTATTTCAATAGTTTCTCATGGTTCCTTTTTGAATGCTAGATACATTTCAATTGTAATAATGATGATGTGTTTAGATATTTGATAGATCTTTATTCCATATCATTTGTGTCTTGTTGATTGTGGCTTACTTTGTATGGTTAGTCCGAAGTTCCATATTGGAATTTTTTTCAATTGCGAAGATTTGCTTGAGTTGTGCCAACTTTGGGTATTTGAGTGAATGTTTATGATTTGAAAATCTTTACAACATTTGAATATTGCACTATTTCTACAATATTGTGACTAATTCTTTGATTAAATAGAAATTGGTTTATTTGAGAGATTCATCTATCTCCAACACCGATTCATTATTCCAGTTGTTCATAGGAATTTTTATCCTTTTCCTTTTCACCCTAATATTTTAAAGTTTATTTGAAATTAGAAAGTTAGTTTAAGATAAAAATCAAGTTTATTGTTACATTAGATGATCAAAATCATTTTCAAATCTCATATTTGAAAGATATACTTAGGGTTTACACATTTTATTCAAATATATCTATAATCCTCATTAGTTTCCATTGAGTAAATATAAGAACCCTTGTAAAAAATAATACATTGAATATTGAGCTATTTTGTAAGTCAAGACTTGAAAAATTGAAGCCTTGGGGTAGTTTTTTCTTTAGCAATTGGGATCATATTTCCTTACTAGAGAGATTGGATACTAGTATTTCACCTAAGTTTGCGTGTGCAAAAAACAGTCATCAACACTATCCAGTGGAAAAATTAATACTAATACATTTACATAAATTTTGGGGTGGTTATATATAATAAATAGTAACAAAAGTGGCATTTGGAAATTCATCTAATTAGTGGTATTTTTTTATAATCCATAATAATGAATAAATTTTGGAATGAATAGATTCAATGCCTCAGGGGTATGTGCTTTGTATTTCTATGTGATTTTACTTTTTTTATATACTATAATTATTGATGATATTTTGTGTTGACTTGACCCCTATATTTGTACCCAAGTCAAGATTAACTAGCTACATAAGACCTCTATAGTTGATATAATACCTTTCACATGCACCTATAGATAATAGCAATATTATAATATCTTAAGATGATTTCACTTAACATTTCCTACACATTGGAAAGGAAAATATTCTTTGATAATTTAACAATTTTTATTTGCTTAAGATTTTTCCTTGGTTTGTATCACTAATTTATGAACAATATATATAAATCATCGTCTACTTCCTATATCTAGCGGTAAATGATTTTATTGATTTAAATGCATATAGAAGGTTAATGTATTTAAGCCTGGTTCCTTATTTAGGTTACCAAGTTACATTCAACCATTATAATAAAAAAACAAAAAATAATAATAGAGGTATGATATGCTCAACCATATATACTTAACTATCCTTCTCCAAACTTACAAGAATACATATGCAACATGAAATAGATCATTAAAAATATAGTTTGCATTGATTTAAAGTTTTGTGTCACTTACCAAATTCATGTTATAGTCCCACTAGAAAACTAGGTGAGAAAAAATAATGGGAAGGAGAGTCTCTCACACCTCAGTACCCCAAAAAATATTCCAAAATGTTGGAACAACTAGCCATGGAGACATATATTTATGAATATCTACTTCAAAAGCTACCTCTCTACAACTTTTAGAAAACACTACCCTAATAGTGAATAAACTAACAAATTTGAAGCCATAGAACACTTTTTGTATTTTATAAAGTTACATTCAACCATTAGAAAAAAAAAACAATAAATAACAATAGAGGTATGATATGCATCAACCACATATACTTAATTTTCTCCTTCTCCAAACTTAAAACAATATATATAACATGAAATAGACCAGTACAAATATATTTTACATTGATTTAAAGTGTTGTGAAAATTATCAAACTCATATTATAGCTGCACTAGTAAATGTGGTGAGAGAAAACTTCATGGGAAGGAGTCTCTCATACCTCCATACCCCAATTTTTTTTCCTAAATTACTAAAACTAGCAAAGGATATATGATTATAAAAGTATTTTTCAAAAATACCTCACTACAACTTCTAGAATACACTACCTTAATAGTGAACAAACTAACAAATTTGAAACCCTAGAACACTCTTTGCATTTATATTATATAAAAACAAGAAATACCAATGATTTGAATGAATAATAAATTGGAATTTATAGATTTATGACTTGGGTATGTGACCCTTGGGAAAGAAATATAGTTATATTTATATTGTAGAGGTCACCCATGCTCATGGAATTATTACAATAATACCCATAAATTACCCTTTGATAAGTGTAAATATTCTTGGATGATGAGGAAATCCATTTCTTCATCATTACAATCATTTTGAGAATTAGCATCCATTGATCTAAGTGAACAAGGCAGGAAAGAGCCCACAAAGTCTACTAAAATGGTAGCCTAGAGATGGCATGATAATAATTAGGGTTTGAAATTGACCATAACGTATGTGGCATTGATGCTATAATTTTTTATTCCCTTTGAATCCATTACTTTGGAATAAAAAAATATTTCTAGGAATAAATAAATTCAATTTGGTAGTTACAAAGCTTCATCAGATATTTTATGGAATTTTCAGTCATTGGTCATTTACATGTGAATTTGTGCCATTATGATAAATATCTATTTATGGGTTGTAAAACCCCTTATTTCGAAGTTGCAACATGAAATATAGTCATAAATGACACTCTAGGATGTGTAGGAAGGTAAGTAGGAGAAAATAGTGAAAAATATGGGAGTTCTGGACTTTTAAGGTAAAGGATATTTCATGACTCATACCATTATCAAAGTGTTATGGATTCGGGGTTAGGGATGACAAGGAACTCATTCTATTAAGGTATGCAAGTGGATGGAAGTCCAAAACAATGTATCCCCAAATATGTAATAGAGTATTGGAGTGTCAGGGATTGGGTTTGGGCATATCTCATAAAGGTACCGAGTAAAGGGAGAGGTTGAAATTCTATCTCTAATAAGATATATGTGGGAATTTATCAAGAATTGAGGTTTGGGGGTGATCCTTATGAGGTACCCAAATAAAAAGGAAGGTTAAAAATCTATCAAGAATAAGGGAAAGGGTGGGGAACGTGTGAAAGGTGTTGGGATGGAGAACTCTAAAAAATTGAAATCATAAACTTGAATAAATCTCTTTTACTTAGCCATTTTTATTGTAAGGAAAGTGAGGGGAACAAGGAAAGCATTCAAATAGATTTTGTAACATTAAACTTGGACCTCAAGGGTGAAAAATTTAGAGTTTCAAGGACTAGGGATCATAGATACCAAGGAATGAGTACTTAAGGAAAAGGATGATTGAAAGGAAATTTGAACACAAAGGATTAGGGTTTGGGGGTATCAAGGAAAACACCTTTAAAGCCTAAATGTTTGACAACCTACCCAAATAAACATAAATGACCCAAAAATGTCCCACATGTAGAATTTTCTTTTGATTTTTATAATTGCTAGCACATTGATAAGAACATGGGGGCACGTCAAAGGAAAACACACAAAAAAAATGAAAAATTGAGACCTATACAAATATTTATCAGATTGATTATATGTGTGATGGGGAAAATGAGGCCTAAGTGCACAAAGGAGCTAGGACTCAAGTAAAATTTGGAACTAAGGGTTTGAGTCTCAACACCTTCCACCTCAATGTTGCACCATTTAGCAATTTTGGATGAAATAAGAGGGTGTTGCAGCCACATTTTTTGAATCTAAAAGGAAAAACTTTCATCTTTCCTATTTTATTGTATAAAAAATATTTGGAGAGTATTCCAATATAATCTTAGTTGATTCCAATAAGGAGTAGCAATATGAATTTATCCAAATAGATAAAAAAGGGCTTGTTCAAGCCTCATCTAGATGATAGAAGACCCCATCCTCTTGTTTGACCAAGTAAAATATGCACCTACCAAGTTCAAATCTAGTAAGGAATTTTGGTGAATGAAGTCCACCAAATCTTCTTGACTATTCATAGAGCTTTGGGATTCAAATTTTTTCTCATTTTTCTTAAATGGAGAAATAAAATCTCCCATAACCATCCAACTTAGATAGGGGTACATATTTCTAAAGGTAGTAAGATGGGACCAAAAGTATTTTCTTGCACCCCTCATATTAGGTACATAGGTGTTAGATATAATTCAAGAATTCTTCTTCTTTCAGTGGTGAAGGAGGATATCAACATGTTTAGGGACAACAAAATTAAGTGTGCCTTTCAATCCCAATAGGTTTCAAAGCATAACAATGCAACCACCAACTTCACAAGAATCAACACCTTCACAACCACTATTCTTGAAAAAACTATTTTTGATTATGATATCTCTCTCAATAATTATTTTGGTTTCTTGGACAAGTATTATTCATGTTTAGATTTTCACACCAAATTCTTCAAAAGGTTGTGCTTGTGTTGATTCTTCAACCCTTTGACATTTCAAGAGATGATTTTCATTTTAAAAAAAAATTAGAGTGCCCTTAGAGCTTAAATTTGTAAGGGCATGTCTTCTATCAAAAAAATTATTGTTTATTTCTTAAGTTCCTAATGGATTTATCTTCAACTTCTTTCTTAGTATTATCCATAATTTGAATTTTTTTTCTTATGGTATTCCTTTCTTTGAAATCATCTATTTTTCTCTCCATCTCTTTGTTACCCTCCAATCTATCTTAAGGGTCAACTTGGGAAATTTTACTATTCTTCTTTAAATCCAAAGTCATCGGGCTTCTCAAACCAAATGGTTCTTACTACTCTTATTTAGCTCTAAAGGATCACTACCACTTTGTCAATCTAGGAACAAGAAATCTTATTTTTTGGGGAACGACTTGCCATATCCTCCACCCTACAATCACCCTATAATAGACTGATCACCAAATTTCCCTCTAAAACCCTATCTTAAATTTGATACATTCTAAATTATGACTTCCCACTTCTAATTCTAAGGGGTTTAGATCATTACAAGGACCAAATGAAGAGTCACTAGGGGGTGGAATAATATTCATGGCATCCAAAACTTGATTAGGTTTACCATCTATTAAACCCACCTCTAAACCTTCCACTCCTTTTCTATTTGGATGAAATTTGGCCTAATTTCTAAACACTTTACACTTGAAACATACCACAAGGGACTTATTGTATTTTATCCCTTGTTTTTAAATGCCTATTTTAGGAATCAAAGTTATTTGCAAGGGAAGAAGATATTCATCTGTTGGAAATCTGAAATAGATTGAATAACCAAGATCTTCTATGAGAGATAAGCTATAAAATTGTAAATGAAATAACACAATTATAGACCCAAGATTCCAAGAGGTGTGCAAATTTCAAGATGACAAGATTGCATTAGGAGCTCAAAGAAAATCTACAAAATAATGACTGCATGCATCAAAGTACATGTATGCCAAAGTATCTAATAATATGCAAGAGTATATGAAAAATACAAGCTAGGTAGTGAGTTTATATAGAACCAATGAGATGGTGGAGGTGGAAAATCCAACCAATAGGAATTAACCACCAAAAGAGGTGATGGCCACCAAAAGTGGAAAGTGTTCCACCCTTTAAGGAATGGGACACCACATCACTTATCTCTAGTTATTAAATGATAAAATCACTTTATTATCCTAAGAAAGCTTAATAAAAGTGTAGGAAATGTTAGAGTAATCATGCATTAGCTAATAATTAATTAATATTAAATTCATTATTAGTCTAATTTATTCTCATGCACTTAACTTGAACTTAGGAGAGCTTTTATGCTTTTAGGGTTTTGTTCCTATATAACACTCAAACCTTGTTATATTATCTATTTGGAGATTTACTCTCGAACTCTCAACCTTTGAGGACTCTTGTTTTCCTTGAAGATTCTTGAGGTTCTTCTGTAGATTTTTTTTGTTGAGGAATTTGCATATATTGTTTGTAGATCTCTTGTGCGGAAGGTGTCTTTGTTTGTTATTTGATCTTGTGGCTTGTATTTTTCACAATTATAACATGGTATCAGAGTCTAGATTCATCAAAACCCTTCTTGATTTATGAGGTTCTTTTCTTCAACAAGGCTTACAGGCTTCATAACTGAATCCCCTTTGCTTTTTTTGAAAATTTTGGAGGTAGGCGAATTTTAGTGCATCTAGGATCAAAACTAAGTCTTCCATTGGATTCAAAGCTATCGAGGAAGTCATATTTTCCTTTTTTTTTACCTGATTTGGATTTTTGATGTCAGATCTGCAAGGGTTTGAAGCGGTTTCTTTTTTCTAGATTTAGAGGTTAGTTGTGTTTTCGATGCATTTTGGCATGAAAAGGACCTCATTGTTGGATTCAAGAGGTCGATTTGACAAATTTTGACTATAAATTTTCCCTATTTTAGCATCACGAGCTTCTGAAGCAATTTTTTTACTTCAAGGGTCATACAACTTGTGTACAACCCTTGTGCATGAAGTTTTAAAAAAAATAAAAAAAATTATAAGGTTGGTTTTTTTTGTTTTTCAAAATTTCTTTATAGAAATTTTAAAAATATAAAAAAAGTTGCAGACTTGTTTAAAAGTAAGGGTTTATTTGTTTTGGTTAAGCGGATTATTTAATGTTACCAACACATTTAATGTGCAGGCCCCTTGTACCCATGTTGGTGGTTGTACAAGTCCACCAACGATAGCCTCTGCAAAGCTGACAATTTATTGTTCCCTAACGGTTTCTTAAAAATCCAACCACCTTTTTCAAAATCTAGTAACGCCAATTTTATGCTGAGCTAGATTTTTCTAGCAATCAATGTCTTACAGTGGTAGCTCCACCAATTTCTAACCACCTACTATTTTTCT
Source organism: Sequoia sempervirens (assembly GCA_007258455.2). Taxonomy (NCBI): domain Eukaryota; kingdom Viridiplantae; phylum Streptophyta; class Pinopsida; order Cupressales; family Cupressaceae; genus Sequoia; species Sequoia sempervirens. Next base: position 149,371 of record VDFB02285689.1, on the reverse strand, counting down.
AGCGACCTACACAGTCAACCTATTGCCGACCTAGACAAAAATATTTCGTTTGCACAAGAGAATATTCTAACAACTATTTTTTCTCCAAGGGGCGAATATTTTTTGGGAGAAGGGAATATTCCCAAAATATTTTGTTGATGTTAGAATAACGTCATGTTGTACTAACATCTGGTAGGGGCCCCAAGTCCCCCTTTTTGGCCTTCAAGGAGCTCTTTTTTTTTCTTTTGGCCATAACTTGGGTGTATGGTATCATTTTTTGGAAAACAAGATATCATCAGAAAGTTGGTTCCGCCAACTTCCTAATGATGTAGGTATTATCACTTGATTTTTCTTCTAGTGCATTATACAACTTTTTGAAGTCATAGGTGATGTTTTCAATCTCAAGGTCATAAATTTTGACCATTTTATTCATTTTTCATGATTCTAGTAGAGTTGAAACCATCTTTCAGAGCTCTTCATAGCCATCCATGCACTTTTTCCATTTTTCTCTTTATGTATATTTTATTTAGATTTTTGTGTTTTTGCACTATGGTGAACTACTTGGATGTCTTAGGTCTTGGAAAAAAAATTCATTTGTGTGGGATGACTCATTTTTGGTTGTTCTTCATGTATTTCTATTATTTTGTCCTATTTGGGTATTGTAGACATCTTTTTCATGCAAATTCTCCTTTGTAGATGCACTGAGATAAATTGCCATTCTGGTGTATTCTTTTGGGGGATTTTGCACATCCTATTGTTCCTTTTGTATTCGCACTATGATATAAAGTGTAATGGGGGGTTGATGTTTTCCTTTGGTTTTCCATCACACCTTTGTCAAGTGAGTGTCCCTTCCACGACAACAGTGAATCCTAGTGATTCTTGCCTCATGCATGTGTGCCTTAGTTGCATGCCCTTTTATTTTTATGTTGTTTCTCCTACATGCACTTCTATTGAGAAGTTTTTGAGATGATTTATCATTTTTGTCATTGATGTCAAAACCTAGGATCCGAAAGGTTGTGCTCTGGATGATATACAGAAATGACCTATCCTATCGAGTGTTATGATGTTGCGTAGTGTGGATGTTATCCTTGATCCGGATATGGTAGTACTTATTTTTGGGACATGTGTGGAAGATAGCTAATGCAGAACAATGAAGACTAATATTTTGATATTGGTTGTTGTGCTCAAAGCTTATTCCGGGTATCCTTTTTATCCGGACTTTCATGTAGCATGTTACAAGTTTTGGTATGTCTAATTGTGTTTCTCCGGTTGGTACTAAAATTGATGGAAATCAAGATTTGGTCTTTGTTGTGGCATTCCCATCGGCTCTAGAATATATTTCATGTAATTCAAATTTTGCTATCTTTTGGTAACTATGCTATCTTATGTATGACCCATTTATGGGTCCCTTGGTAACGTGGTAAGGAGATCTTTATGAGTGACCTATTCTTTGGGTCTGGTGCTAGTGTTCCAAGCCTTATTGAATATTTCAAGGTTGTTCCTTAGGCCGACATGTTTTGTGGTGACCTAATTCAAATTATGTTTGGTTGACTTAGGAGTTATGAAGGCATGGAATGGTATAAGTAAAAGTTGATTTTGTTTGATGAAAAAAAAATGTGATGAATGTGAATCTGAAAATCCAAGATATTGTGAAGTGTGTGAACAGATAAAAGGGTGTGAAGGATTATGTAATAAGAAACAGAGAAGGAAGTTGAAGGAAAGTTTCAAGAAGTAATCTATATTACAGAGGTTGTGCAAGGAAGGTGGGCAGAAGATTCTTGACTGGATCTACTACAGACAAATATTATGCTCTTAACTGAAACTGTATTCATGCATATGCAAATGCAATTATAACAATTCAGTTTTGTAACATATACTCCGACAGTAAGTCGTCTCTCAGTTGTAATATCTAGTTTTTGTATCTTGGGAAGTGATCCCACTGATAGTGAGCCACCCGAAAGTGAGGCTTACCTACAGTGAGCATTTTGGCAGTGATCCTTTGTAAAAATCACCTTAACTAGTGTTCTATAATTGAGAATTAGCATTCTCCATGGTTTTTCCCATCTTGGGTTTCCACGTAAATTTTGGTGTTCATTGTGCATGGTGTTGTTATGTGCTTTCATGTTCATATCTATTTTATCTGATTGATTTAAGATTGCTCTCAATTAACTAAAGTCAAGAAAATTGTTTTATGATAACTGATTCACCCCCCCTCTTAGTTATCCAGGCTATTCAACAACTTCTTGGTTTCACGAAGTTTCATTGGACCTTTCTTGGCTCTCCCTTTTCAACATTATTTGTGGGTTTCTACTATTGGTGCTAATGCTTCCTTTGTTTTTCTTTTGGTGTGATCTATGTATCTAGTTCTTGTTCCTACATACTTTCAGATGCAACATACATCAACGGTTGGTTACATGCATTTTAACGGGGATCATTTACCATATGGACACTATTGCATTCCTATTTTTGGAGGTTCTTCATTTCAGCACCATATTAGTCATCATTTTACAATAGTCTATAGCTTCTTCGTGCTTCTGCAATGTTCTACATGTTCCTCTTTTTTAGGACATTATTTTGGTTGGAGGCTTCTCAGTCCTTCACGCCTTGATTTAGAGGCTTTTTTGAATCCTTCATTTTCCTTTCTCTCTTTTGGAGAAGAGTTTTTCCCATGTTTTTTTCTCTTTTTCTCCAGTTTTGAGAGATATTTTTTTGTTTGTACATGGGTACCTCACCAAGCCTTATTTTTCAGAACCCATCATACATTCTTTTTTTAGGATTTTTAGCTACTCCCTAAGTTCATCTTAAGGGGGGGTGTTAGAGTAATCATACATTAGCTAATAATTAATTAATCTTTAATTAATTATTAGTCTAGTTTATTCTCATGCACTTAAGCTAAACTTAGGAGTGATTTTATTCTTTTAGGGTTTTTCTCTTATATAGCACTCAACCCTCATTGTATTATCTATCTCAAGATTTACTCTTGAAATCACAACCTTTGAGGACTCTTGTTTTCCTTGAAGATTCTTGAGGTTCTTCTATAGATTTTTATTTTTGAGGAATTTGCATATATTTTTTGAAGATCTCTTGCGTGGAAGGTGTCTTCGTTCATTGTTTGATCTTGTGGCTCATGTTTTTCACAATTCTAATAGGAAAACCCTCTAGGACTAAGAGAAAATAAATTAACCCACTAGGAAAATAAAAACCTACACCAACATCATCAGGAAAACTTACATAGATACTGAGAAATATGATGCATTTCCTAGACCTTGTTACCATATCAAAAGTTAGTAGATTCTCAAAAATACTAGCAATGATAGTGTTGTACCCAAAACAAAAAATTTGCTTCATTAAGGCATTTTGATTAAAATAGTCTAAATCTTTGTTGTCAAAAGTCATATTTAGGTCAAATGAAGCATGGAATTTTTATGGATTTACTATCCAAAAGATACTGGAAAAATTTGAAAATTAGGGTTTTTGGGCCCCTATTTTTTGGAAAAACCCTAAAAATAGGATATTTCCAGAATTGACTAAAAATAATTTTGATTGGTTTATTTCACGTCACGATCACATTGGTCAAGTCAAAATCAAGAAAAAGTTAGTTTAGCTCTGGTGGGTCTATTTCACTTTTTTTAGGAGAAAAGTTAGGACCTTTGAGGTCAACAATGGTAGATGGCTAGATACTAGGTGTCGAAATCTAAGCCTTAAAACACTCCAGTGAAGATTCTATGGTGAAAGATGTTCAAAACGATGCTTCGTAACGAAGGGGATTTTCAAAGAGGTGAAAATCATCAAAAAAATTATAACTCTAAAGCATAAAAGCACCCTTGCTAGCCAGGGGTGCCCAAGGTTTCAAAGGCTCAGACCAACTTTTTAGGGTTTGTCACTTCCAAGAAGCCTTCTCCGGAATTCTTCCAGCTTCCCAGTGAACTAGGCAGCCAGTCCAGGAGATCTATCTAATGCCCAAATTTGAAGATCAAATGAAGAACAAAGGAAGTTAAAGGGAAATGAAGTTGGTCAAAATTTGACTAACATTGGTGTAGAAAAGTGGCCTTGCTAGCCAGGGGCCCCCAAACTTTTGAGGCACCTAATGTAACTTTTTGATCAAAATGACATCTAAGATGTTTGTCTCATACTTGATTAGGCTTCACAACGTTTTTGTAAGTGAATTAATCAGAGTTGCCAAACTACTGGAATTAGGAGTCAAACAAAAGGATTTAGACATAGCCAAATTGTGAGTTCAGAGCACAAAAGCACCCTTGCTGGCTAGGGGCACCTAGGGTTTTGAGCCCTCAAATACAGTTTCTAGGGTTTGCTAAGATGTTCATCCTATTCATAATTCTTCAAGCTTTCAATTGAATATCTTAGCCTGATCAGAGGAATTTTCAATAGCCGGTAGCCACAGATTGAACGAAGAATGGGGAAAGTTGTAAAAATGGCTAAGTCTGGCAATAAAAGTGCCCCTACTAGCCAAGGGAACCCAAGATTTTTACGTGTGTGATGCAGTTTTTGGGGTTTATGCCCTCTAGAAGATCATGTCCAGTTTTGATCCAACTCTATAGTGAACCTATCAACTAGCTCGGGGGATTTTTCAAGTGTCAGGAAATGGAGGCTAAAGGGAGGTGAAAATCAAGTTAGAAAAGGTGAAAATCCTTGAAAATTTTCTAAGTATGATGAGCAAAAGTGGCCCTATTGGCCAGGGGTGCCCAAAGTTTTGATGACCCAAAAGGCAAGATTAGGGTTTGCAACCTCAAGAAGTTCCTTTTCAATTTTGATCTTGCTCTTCAATGAGACTATCAGCTAGTCTATTGGATCTATCAATCACTCAGAAACAATGATCAAACATAGGCTTCGGTGACATTCGCAAAGGCTTAAAATGAAAAAAATGAAAAAAGTTTGTAAGTCTAGGAAAGTTGAAGCCTAAAGTCAAACTTTGACTTAAAAGATTTTTGAACTAAAGTGCATACTTTGGCCACCCTAAAATTTAGGGATTTTTCAACTAAACTCAAATTCATGATAAAACTTTAGTTCCACCTCCAAAGTAACTATGAATTGCTCCATTATTCTTAGATGTTGTGTGCTTCCTCTTTGCATGATTTTTGGCACCTATTTTATGGTTTAGTCTTCATTCAATTGACTAATTGGAGGTCCAATGAGATTGTTTCATCCTAAATTTAGGATTTAACTTGCATGTAACGTCTCCATTCATGAAAAATTATTTATTAAAGAACTTGGGCATCCATTTTCTTCATCACAGGTTGAGGGTGAGCTCATATTTTCTCATACAAATAGGATTTGGGGGCACTACAAGAGGGATTTTGCAGTGTTCTTCGTAGTTCCAAGTCCAAATTACTCAAAGGGATAATTTTCCAAACTCCATCTTTTCAGCACATGCTTGTCAAACTTCATAAAACTGGATTCAAGGCATGGTCGTCATTTTACAGAGGCAGAATATAATTTCTATCTTCTCCCCCTCACATTTCTTTTATCCTTGTCTTAATTTTTCTCTTGCATGTACAAGTAAATGAGAGTTTTTCGTAGTTCTGGTCATCTAGGTTTGTTGAGCACAACATTAGAGACAAAACCCATGTTCTAGAATTTTTTGGGAAAGTTTCCCCACTGCTCCCTATTTTCAGGGTTTCCAAAAAAATTCAATGTTTCAAAAAAAGAAGAAACTGGGTTTGATCAGCACATTGGAAGCTACAAAACCCATAAGCTATATTTTATGGGAAAATAGCCCTTGGAGCCCCTACAACCCTACAACTTATGTTTTTGAAATGTCTTTGCATGCCCGAGGAAAAGTCATTTTTTTGAATTTCTAATGATTTGGGTCGGTTTAGAAATACATTCTTAACAAAACCCACGTCTCATAAAATTTTGTAAAGATTGCCCCTTGACAGGCTATTTTTAGCCTCATTAGAAGCTATTTTTGGCCTTTTTAGAAGTTTGTCCAAACATATCAAAGTTTATAGTCAAAAGCATAGTTTTTCATAATGCAATTCAATCCAATTGAATACAAGACCAAATCGGTCTTGATTCATGACTTCTTGAAAACTATTGACATTGACTTGTTTCATGTTCATCCATTCATTAAAATCAACACTTTGGAAGGCATAGATAGTACTACAATCAAGAATCTTGATCGTTGTGGATTGTTGGCAACAACTTCTATTCCCATCACAATGTGATATCTCAATTTTTTCATTGCATACATTAAGCATTACAACCCTTCTACATGACAAATTCAATCAATAGATGGGTGAGTTGTTTGTAGCCTCAAGCCGAGTTGTCCAGACCAGTATGCTTTTCTTGGACAAAAAAATGAGGAAAAAGGTAGTCCTAGTTGTAGTGCCACCAATTGTATATTCTTCACTACCTTTCACATCAATATCAAAACCCAGACAAAAGACGTGGAGCAATCCACTCGAAGGTGCCAGGGTTAGCGAAAAAATGAAGAATTTGAAAGGGAACGTGAGTCAACGAGAACAACACCTCTTCAAAGTAGAAACTTATGAAAGAGTGTCTACAAAGATGGATGAAATTAAAAAAAATATTGTCGGTGATCTCAATCTCATAAGTAGATTCATCACACAGATCCCATGCCATTATCTTCATGGTGATGGTAACTACATCAATCTCGGTGTTGTGCAAGGAAAGTTCCATTGTTTGGTCTTTGATGGATTTGATGGTGATCTAATGGCATCCAAGTTAAATTATTTTTCTATGATGTCAACATTTTTTGACAAGGTAGCTGGGGAGGTTGAAGGATGTATGAGATTGATCACAAATGGAGAGAAGAAATTGAGCAAACAGTCCATTATTTGGACAAGATCAAAGTACTTGAAGAAGATGCAATTAACAATTTCATGGAGGAGATGATTTCTCATGATGGCTTGGAGTAGATAGCCAATTATATCCCATGATTTCTCCCAAGGATAGATTCAAAGGCAGAAGTCAATTCAACATCACTCTTGAGTTTAGATTGCTGATTTCATGCATGTTTCTCTTCTTCGAGAATATATTTTGGTAGAGATGAAATTGTAAGTTAGGATTTGGTTAATTGATGATGGTCATCAATTGACTCTCATATCAATAAAGACTTATGTGTTGCAAATTCTAATTAGTTTTATTTTTAGATCAGTTAACTAAGGTTGTATTTCCAGTTAATTGTTAGGATATCTTTGTTTATACATAGTAATAACTCTTGCATGTTGGCAGGACTAATGTTAACTCAAGGAGATTTTAGGATTCCCTACTCCTCTAAGCTTCTATAAATAAGAGCACCTTGCTCATTGTATTTTAAATTTTTCTTGTGATAAAAAATTGTTGTGCCACCTTGCCTGCAATATTGTTATTTTGTGTTGGTTCAGTTTGTGTAAGAATAAGATTGTATGCTTATTTATGACTGCAAATCCTTGTTTAGTTTATTGTTTAATATAAATTTGGTTTGATCATCTATTGTTTGTTTCATCATGCAATTTTTTGTCCCAGATATATTATTGTTGTTTCAATATCTTTCTTTCAATCTATACCTCAGATAGAGTGTTTCATCTCCTTGGGAATTTAGAGATAAGGATTATCATTTAATGTTGTTTCTAGTAATCTTCTTTTCAACCTACACCTCAGATAGAATGTTCCACCTCCTTGGGAATCCTAAGAACTAGCTTGTCATTTCATGTTTGTTTCCAATAATCTTTATTTCAACCTACACCTCGAATAGAGTGTTTCACCTCCTTGGGAATCTTGAGATAGAGTTTATCATCAACCATTCTCAATTGATCCTAACTCCTTTTGCTCTGATTTTACTTAAGGAGATAGGATAGTTATAGTTTTAGCCTAGTTATAGTTAAGATCTGCAGAAAATAGAGAAAAGCCTTAGCTACAACGCATTTGGTTTTATAACCTTGTGCCTTTACAAGCTGAGTACAAAAGATAAGAATTTAGATTACTTTAATTTTTGTGCAAAACATCAAAAGAGGGAGCTTCCCCTCCTAATTTAAAGAGCAGTTAATATTGTGCATAGTTGTATGTTTCCAATATGAACTCTAGAGGTGCGAATTGATACACCAAGTTTTTTTGGCACCCACCATGGGGCACGAGGCATAAAACTTCAAGAAAAGCTAACAATTTTATGACACAAGAATGACCATTAGGTATCCTACTGCTCCAGTACAACAATCAAGTCTCACACCTACCATCATTCAACCGAATTTCATACTGATTCAAGTGGAGAAAAAAGACATCATCAATATCTTGTGAAGTTTCATCTTTGATAACAATACATCATCTACTCAGTGGAAAAACATAGCTACTACTCTAGACGAGGAAGAAGAAAGGGTTGATCTTGCAACTGGAAGACTAGTTTAACCACCTCTTGCATGGAAGTAATTCATATTGGCTTACAAAGTATACACAAGGAGGAGAACTAATCCTCTCTTTCAAGAAGAAGAGTCGATCTTCCAAGAGGTTCCCGAACATTTTCAAGAAGAACCTCTAGCTCGAGCAATGGGTGACAATAACAACAACAACAACATCAATGGCCAAAATGGGAGAAATATAAGATGTCCAACCCCATTACCTTAGGGTGATAACATTAGGTTGTTGGCATTGCAAGGACACCATGAACTACCCAAAGTTTCAAGAAAGCACTTCCCAAGATTTCACGATGACAAGACTCGTCACCCTGATGAGCATATCTTAGAATTCACAATGGCTTGCTTCGTTTTGCATGTATCACACAAAGATATCATTGTTCATCTCTTTGTTGAGACTCTTGAGGTGAATTTTGTAGACTGTTTTAATCATCTATAACCAAGCATCATCAAGCATCATCACAGGCTGGGAAATCATGAGTGAGAAATTCTTGACAAGATTTAAGCCCGCCGAAGATAGTCATCAACTATTTGCTCGACTCTTGACCTCAAAGATGGAGCCAACTGAACCAATGAGTGAATTCATGGAAATTTTTAACCACCTCGTCACACACCTCTCCCATACACTTAATCCATCAAATGAGATCTTGATGAGCAAATTCATCAACAGTCTCTCGTTAGAGATAGCATTTTTCTTAAAATCAAGACATGAAGTGGACTTACAACTTACACAAGAAAAATCTATTGAGATCAAAGACAATATGATCACATCAAGGAAGATGAAGAATGATTCCATCAAATCGCTTGTTCAAGCATCTATAGATCCACTGCTACAGAAGGTAGCCAACGAGGTGACTATCCTCAAAAGATAGTCACCTACTCAAGGGCAACAAGCATTTCCCACACCACCACCGTATCAACCTCAATAGCCATACCAGCCGAAGAGGGATAACTTTCAGTCATTCAACAACTACAAGCAGAGGTTTCCAACACCACAACCAATACAACCTATTCATATTTAGAAGTCTATATATTTTTGGTCTTTCCATGACACTAATGCACACACCGAATCCACATGTCTAGAGAATCTGAGAATGAATCAGATCATGGGATACACTAAGGTTGCTCCAAGTTCAAGTTTTGTACCTCAACCCAGTGCAAATGTTGTCTCACCACAAATGAACAACTTTGATGGTGGCTCTGCAATGAGATACTTCGATAGAGAACCCATCAATGAAGAAGAAGAAGAACAACAATACTGGCAGTACTCTCTTGCAGTGAATCATTAAAATATTTCATCACCTATGTTCACATGTGCCGAACACTTCAAAGCACAAAAAGAAGAAGAAGAAAAATGGAAATCAAATGAAAAGGGAAAAGAAGTGCCTTCCACTTCTAATCCCAAATCTTCACATGAGAACATCGCATTGGTTTCTCAAGATTCATCTCCAACAAACTTTGACATTGTGTTTTCCATGATGAAGATGAAGGTACAAATTTCACAACTATAATATCTTTAGGACCATCCAAAACAATTGGATCAGATTCTCAAGGTCATAAAGAAGAAAGATGCAATCCAGCCTACATTGCTTAAGTCATTTGTACCAGTGGAAGACAAGCCAAAGTCGTTATATATATCTTTATATATAGGAGGTTTCAAAATCAGTAGCTATATCATAGACTCAGGAACTTTGAACAACGTCAATCCCTTACAAATCATGAATGCGTTGGGAATCTCATGCACCCAGACTCATGACAAGTGTTACTCACTTGAATCAAATCTAGTGCCATTGGTCAGCCAACTAAAAGATGCTCAAGTAAGGCTAGTATCTTGTTGAGAAAAGAAGATAATGATGACCATCTTGGTAGTTGATATTCCAACAAGTTATGAGATGTTACTAAGTAGAAGTTTTTGCAAGGATCTCAAAGGAGAGATTCAGTTGGATTGGTCATTCGCAACAATCCTATTGAAGAAAGGAAATTTCTAGCTGGAACCTGAGAAAAAATCAAGATTCACAGTGGTAAAATCCCAAGACCCCCAAGCACAATTCTTGTATCAAGACACAGGTCCTGGCACATATGCTATGATGTCTAAGGTAACTGAAGAAAGCCAAAATTTTGCACACTCCACAAGCATATCAAATGAAGATTCAAAAATGTGAATGATGCAATTTGACGAAAGTTGCTCAACATCAGGCTTGTGAGTAGAAGTTGTCATCACTTCTCCTGAAGGGTTTCTATATCCTTTGGCATATTGGTTGTAGTTTGAATGAACCAACAACACGGTGGAATATGAGGTGCTTCTACTAGGTCTCAAAAATGCAAAGGATATGGGAATCAAATTACTTAGAGTCGAAGGAGATGTAAAGTTGATTGTCAAGCAGATTAGAGATCAATTCCAAGTCAGAAAAGATCGCCTTTGGTCCTATAGACAAAGGGAATGGAATACCATCGACTGGTTTGAAGCATTCAACATCAAGTATATTATGCACATAGACAATAGTAGAGCATATTCCCTCGCAGTATTAGTTGCTTTATTCATGCCACATTTTGACTTTCATCAAAACACCTTCACTATTGAGTTGATATATAGGAAAGCTTGAAAAATTGTTGTGAGGTTCTATCATTTTAGTTGAAAATGTATCAATTATATCGATCAGGTAGTGTTTGAAGGTTGTATGCAATAGGGGACATCTTGACTATCTCTCTTAGATTTTATGAATTCTTAAAACGGTTGTAAACAAAAGTTATACTAAAAAGCATAAAGTTGTTTTAAGCTAGAAAGCATGAGATTGTTAATCTAGAAAGCATAAGACAATTAAACTAGAAAGCATATAACTTACTTAAAAAGAACCGCTTGCAGTAAAACTGTAAAATTTAAATGAAAACAACTAACGGCTAATGACTAATTGCTGACAAAAATTAAACTTGACAACTTATAACTGACAACAAGAGTGGGTGCTCCAAAATTTCAAATAAACAAAACTAAAATATTGCAAACTTGAACTACAACCTGTAGGATTAATTGATAGAGCTTGACACACACAAATAGCATTCATCCACATTTATCATGTACAAAATAAAAGTAATAGTATTGAAAATAAAAATACTTATCTATCTACTCTACGAGATCCCTTGAGTGGCTAGCTCTCATGTGTTCCTACGCTTTACTCAAATCACATGTACTTTCACATCTTCAAAATGAATCCATCCATGGTACTTCCATTACTCAAAATGATTAGCTCATAATAGGATTGGAAATATTTATTTATTCATGTAAAAGTGTCACACAGAGACATAGTTGAACAGTGTTCAAAGCATATCATAACATCACAACAGTATCACCGTATGCATTGTTTTTTACGGTAACATATATATACTAAACTGATAACAAAATCCTAAATTTTAGATGGTGGAAGATCACCATTGAAAAATTATTTTAACAAAATTTCAACTAACTAATTGACTGAGGTCCATAACATAAAACATATTAAAGGCTTGGAGTGGAGCTGTAAAGTTTTTAAACAAAAAAATTAACGAAAAGCATTGAAAGGACTTGTTCCACTATGGACGCTTGAATTTCCAACGCCTAGACTTTTGACGCTTTATCTTCAACTACTTGAAGTCCGCTTAAAGTCCACTCGGTCGTGCATAAAATCTTGTACAATGACTTCAAGCTATACCATTATATCAACATTAGTCAGCTAATTTCAATCGATTTAGGAAATAAAGATTTATACATCCTTTAACCAAAAGTACGAAATTATTAATACTAAAAATAAGCAATTGGTAGAGCTAAAGTGATTGGTAAGAACAACAAAGGGTTTTTAGCTTATTATAATTATGCAGTTATTTATACCTCATCACTCTCCCCTTCCTAAGCCTAAGTAGGTCCTCCTGCTCTCTGTTGTTTCCTCTGCCTTTCCACATCCCTATTCCTATTTAGTTCATCGTATTTGGCATTGAGGTCATATGGATCCTCTGCTTCTCTATCCCAATCACCTAGCTGGTTTTTTTCTACACATGGTTGGGCCTCTTTTTTCACATGATTGTGCTATAGTTTCTTGGGGCTGCCTATTCTATCGTTTCTTTTTAGAGATATGTGGATGAACAAAAGCCACAACACAAGTAATCTCAGAAGACAATCTCTTGCTTCTTCTCAAGCGAAAGGTCTATATACTTCTATTTTAGGTCCCCTTCCCTTTTTACGGGGATGAGCATTCTCGTCTTCCAACTTTTCTAGGTCCATATCTTCTTGTTTTTCTGAAGCCTCTGATTCATTTTGTGAACTTTGTCTTTCCTAGGGGTCTGAAGGGTTTATTAGATTTTCTGACACCTCATTATCAGGAGCCCCTTCAAAATTTTGAGGTTCAAAAGAAGGTTCTTCCAAATTTTGAGCCGCCGGGATGGATGACTCTCCTTCCTCTACATGTCAAATTTCTAAAGAAATTTTTTCCATTTTTGTTTCATTCTTCCTTTCTTCAAGAAATGATATTTAAAAATTAAATGTATGAGGCCTGATGTTTCAATGGACCTGACCCAATTTTAAATTTTTCAATCATATTAACAATAGAATCACTAAGAAAAGCGGGAAGGTTGACTCTGAATTCAGGGTTTTCTGTGCCATGGCGTAAATGAGTCAATAATCGAAAGGGGGGGTCAACTATTATGGTACATTACCCTTCACATGTGAAATATTTGATTATCTAGGCAATTTTAATTCTCCATGGCTTTGGAATTGACATTCTCTAAAACCCTTTGTTTTTCCCTTGGGTATTTACAACTAATAAAGGTTGAGGTTCCCCTTCCCTACTGAAAAGCTCTACCATTTTCTGATAGGAAATATTTGTAGTTTTTGATAAATTTACACCCTCATTTCTAATACTAGATAAACAAGAAATGACTCGAGGGATTACCTTGAATTTCTTCCCACACACTATTAAATTTCCATCTAAGAAGTTTTCTACAAATTCTTTAACCAGTTGCTCATTGTGCCCTTCAAACTTCTTCATAAACTCCAACCACCCAACACTCTGAAATAGTTCCAAAATTTTACTTAGTGCTAATAACTTGTCTGCAGAAGTTGGCTTTGATTTTCGCTTAGCTCCTTCCATGTTGTCACTTTCTTTTGATTCTGCTTAGTTTTTGTTGAATGTCATGGCATTCAAAAGGTGAAAAATTGTTAAACAAAACTATGACACAGATTAAAAAAGATGCAAACTCTTCAACCACTTATACTTTGACATGAATTGTTTATGGCATTTGGCTTCGTTGTACTAAAATCATTACTTTGCATGGAAAAGAGTGCATGAATTTCCACATCTTAAGTGAGTACAATCCACACAATTTACTAATTTTGGAAAGGGTGGTGGTACGTGCCAATTTATTTATTTTTATTCACAATAATTACCTACTTAAAGTAAAAGTTGCACATACCTTACGTCCCATTATCGATTTGAAAATCACTTGCCTTTGCTAACATAACATTATAATATGATGGGATGGTGATGAATTTATTATAAATGAAGATGGGATGGCTAATTAATGTTGTAATTATTATGACAAAAAGTAGCCATAATAATTTTGTTTATTATGATAAGAGATGGTAGTGTAGGGAATGGATTTCAAAGGTGATGGAAAAATTTAATGATGGTCATGTGTATGACACTGGAAATATCATAGCATTTGGAGAGGAAGGGAATTTACAAAATTCCAGAGCATCACTAGAAGATGTGACTGGGATGAAGAACAAAAATTCTAGAGCATGTTGGAAGATGTGAATGGAACGAAAAAAGTGAAGTAGCAAAATTCTGGAGCATCACTAGGAGATGCAATAGGAGTGAAGAAGAAAATTTTGGAGCATCACTAAAAGATGCCTCTGGAATGCAACAACAAAGCTTTGGAGCATCGCTAGAAGATCCTGCCAGAATGTGAGAGTGGATTTCCAGAGCATCGATGAGAGATGCAGCCAGAAGCAGCAACAAAATTTCTAGAGCATTACTGAAAGATGCAGCTAGAAGTAGGAAGCAAAATTTTTGAAGCATCACCGAAAGACGCCACTGGAAGGAAGAAGCAAAATTTATGGAGCATCATAGAAATATTTCGCTAGAAGGAAGAAGCAACAAAATTCTAGATCATCGTTGAAAGATGCAGTCGGAATGCAACAACAAAATTTCCAAAGAATTGTTGAAAGATGCAGTTGGAATGTAGCAACAATTTTTTTGGAACATTGTTGAAAGATGCCACCAGAAGAAGGAATTAGAATGAAGGACTTTTGACTTTAGACTTTCTGGAGCATCATTGAAAGATGCACTAGATGCAGAAATAAAATAGGGAATGGTACCAGTTGAGCGTGCAAGTTCCAGAGCATCGCAGCAAGATGCACCAAAAATTTTATTTGATTAGAAATAAAGTCCTGCAAGACATAAACGAAATTTAGCCAAGTCCAAAAGATGAAAAATTCAAAATAAATGCCCTGAAGTAATTACAAATACATACACATGCAAAGTTGTTTTTATTTTTTTTATTTTTATAACTCAAAATATGAAAACTACATTGGCTATGTCGTAGCTGAGTCAATGTATTGGGTTTCTCCTTGCATTTCTACCATTCTCATAAATTCCTCTTTGTTGAAAATTTTGTGGAAGATGCATAATTGATGATTGTTGACTAGGAGAGTTTGAGTGTCACCATCAATGGGATTGAGCTACACTTCTCTATTTCAAAATACTTCAAAAATTTTATATGGACCCAGCCAATGAGTCCTTAGTTTCCCTTGGTGATCTTTATATCAGGAATCAAATAATAGTACCCAATCCCCATTATGAAACTCTCTTTCCTTTATGTGTTTATCATACCAAGCCTTCCATTATTGTTGAACTAGCTTAGTTTGATGGAAAAAATCTAAATAGAGTTCATCCAATTCACTAAGCTATAGGACTCTTTCATCCTAGGCTCATTTGAGATCTAAGCCTAACTCCATTGCTATTCTTAGCGTTTGAAGTTCAAATTCAATGGGTAGAAGAGGTTTCTTCCCAAAAACTAACTCGTACAGACTGAAACCAATGGTTGATTTCCAAGTTACGTTATAAGCCCAAGCGGCTTCAAGTAATTTTCTGGCCCAGTATTTTCTCCTTGATGAAAATGTTTTTGTTAAAATGTTCTCTAGCTCCCTATTAGTGACTTCTACTTGACCATTTTCTTGTGGGTGATAGGGTGATGAATTCTAATGGCTTACCCAGAAATGATTAGTAAAGTCTAACAAAATTTTAGACATAAATTAGGGTCTTTGATCTATGACAATTGTCCTAGGGGCTCCAATTCTGAGAAAATTCTTGTTATACAAGAATTCAGCAATTTGTTCTTCCCTAGTGACTCTTAAAGCTTGAAAATTTTCCCATTTAGTTAGATAATTGGTACAAACCAAAATGTACTCTTTTCCTTGTGAAGGGGGTCTATAGGATCAATAAAATCCAATCCCCACTTTTCAAATGGTTCAAGAACTACCTAGGGTTGTAGAGGAATATCATTGGATGTAGTTGGTCTTCCTACTCTTTGGCATTCATCATAGCGGCAAACATATTTTTTTACATCTTTATGCATAGAGGGCTAGTAATATCCTGCACCCAAAATCTTATGGAACATCCTCTTGGCAGAATAATGGCCTCCAGATGGGTCATCATGGAAAACTCTAAGGATGTTATATGTTTCATCTGATCTAACACAATGTTGCAAAACCATATTAGGACCACATCAAAATAATATTCCATTAATCCATTTGAATGAAGAACTTTCTTGAATGAGGTGTTTATTTTGTTTTGATGTGAAATTTGGTGGGAACTTTGAAGTGGCCAGGTAGTTGGTGATGTCAGTAAACCAAGGAATTTTAATGGAGATGGAAAATAGATTTTCATCTGGAAATTCATCTTGCATAGGAGCACAATCTCCATTGTCTTGTTTAATTCAGGATAGGAAATCTACAACTATGTTGAACTTCCCAGGTTTATCAATAATGGTCTCATTGAATTCTTGTAGAAGCAATAACCACCTAATTATCATTTCGTTTACTACAGTTTTGTTCATTAGGTACTTGATAGATAAATGGTTTGTGAACATATTCACTTTGTACCCTGTAATGTAATGTTGAAATTTCTTGATTGCATGTACCACAGCTAAAAAATATTTCTTTGTGGTGTTGTAATTCCATTCAATTGGAATCAAATTCTTACTAATGAAATAGATAGCATATTTTCCCCATTCTCATCTTCCTGACCTAAAACCGCTCCAATAGCATCATCAAAAGAATTTGCATATATATGGAACAGAAGGTTCCAAAGTGGTCCACGTAGGACAAGAGTAGAGATGAGTTTCTCCTTAATGATCTCAAATGATGATTGACATTTTGTTGTCCAAACAAAATCTACATTCTTTTGGAGGAGGGAAAACATAGGAGTTGCAATCTTGCTAAAATTTTCTATGAATCTTTGGTAGTATCCAGCATGTCCTAAGAAACTTCTAACAACAATTTGGTTTTTCAGAGTCTCAATTTGTTGTATTACCTCAATTTTCTTAGGATCAACTTTTATACCTTTAGTTGAAATGTGGTTTCCCAACACTATCCCTTGTTCTACCATTATTGTGCATTTTTTGTGACTCAGGGATAGCCAGTGGTCCTCACATCGTTTTAATACTTTGTCCAAATTATGAAGGCCTTCATGAAAATTTGACCCATACACAGTGAATTCATCCATGTAGACTTCCACACATTCATTCACTAGCTTAGCGAATATTGCCAGGATAACTCTTTGAAATGTTGCAAGAGCGTTGCATAGCCCAAAAGGAAGGACACGATATGTGAATGTTCCCCAAGGGAAAGTAAAATTTGTTTTGTCCTCATCTTCCGCAACTACTTGTATTTGGTTATATCCACTGAATCCGTCCAAGAATGAGAAATACTTCCTCCTAGCCAAATTACCCAGGACTTGGTCTACAAATCGTAGAGGGAAGTAATCTCGATGGGTAGCTTTATTGAGTTCCCTATAGTCAATGCACACTCTCCACTTCCCATTTTTCTTTGGAACAACTACCAGAGGCGAAACCCATTTGCTATCAGAAATGTGATAGATGAATCCTACTTGCAAGAGTTTCTTAATTTTAGTTTTAACAATGTCTTTCAAAGCAGGATTGAGACATCGTTGTGGTGACAAACAAGTATAACTTCCTTAGTATAGATGTGATGGGTAAAAAAACTTGTGTGTATTCCTCTCATGTTTGTATAATCCCAAGCAAAATCTTTAGATCTATTCACCAAAACATCAAACAATTTGTGCTATTCTGGCTCTGTCAATCAACTATAGATATTCAAAGTTTTTCCTAGTAATAACATGATGGTTTTGACCCCTGGATGGTTGGAGGTGACAATGTAAACTTCTCTAGTCAAAGTGTTGAGAGGAAAACTATGTGGTATGGTTCTATGGATTCTGGAAAAATCTTCGAAGAAGTGATCTGTTTTTGGAATGATATTAGCTAGGGGACAAGGTAATCCCATGAAGCTAGTGTAATTAAATTCAGTGTGATCAACATTGATTCAGTGCCCTAGAATCTCTTCTACGTCTAACATTTCTTCATCACTTGAGTCTATGATAATATTTTCTATATTGTTTTCTAGTTCATCTTCCAACTCTTCACCATGTTGTTTAATGACTACCATAGAAAGTGAGGCCAGATTCTCTTGTTCATTGGGACCATCTAGTTTATCAACCACAACTTTGTTATTGTGTGACTGGGAAGGAATCCATCAGGAAATATGCGAAAAACAAGATCAAATGCAGGATTGAAATAAAAAACTAATCTAATTCAAAAACACTTAATCTATCCTATTCCATCACTCATGAAATGAACATTTCTAAGCTATTTGAATGAAAGTAAGATCCTAAGATATTCAAACCACATTCAAACAACAAGAAGATATTACCATCCCATGTTGGAGTGTATTTGCATGATGTTGGGTTGTTCGTATCACTGCAAAGCCTCCATTGCTTATATGCAAAATCTTGATGATCGATGCTTGGTTGACTGAAAAGATGAAACTCTATCAATGGTGATCTTGACAACACTTCGTTGCATAAGGTAAGTTGAAATTTGTAATGCCCCGCCTTGCAACCCTAGGGGAAGTTGCAATTCACTAACCAAATGCAACAATTTTTATTTTATTTTTTTAAAAAAGAACAAAAACGTACAAGTTTGCTACACAATGCCAACAACCCCTAGGGCTACGAGACAAAGATTACTTAACCCCGTATTGCACAACCAAGGAAGGAAAACATAACATCATTCAATTAAGGAATTAAAGTACATACATTTCATACATGATATAACATCAAGGACAAATCGATACCTCACGATATCCAATAACAATTGTTTACAATATAATTACATCACTCATTCCCTGAATGAGGTAACTCAAATAAACCTGATAATTTATTACAATTTCCACCTCGATACAAATGAGGGGTAATGAAATACAAGAATAACATAAATGAAAGAACTAGAGGAGCAACTGGATCCAATGAGCTCTCCAACATGAAAGTCTCGTCCACACGATCACGAACAAAGCCAACGGATAAGATGCACGCCACCCGACCACGTGGAATCCAAAAGGTTCCACTCCCTCCGTGATAGGAGATAGTAACAAGGATTTCTGGTCAAGACCAAATACCCCTAGACAAAGGCTAAACATAACTGATCTGACTCAAATACCAACAACATCACTTAACACAGTACGAAAATTCACAAGACAAAACATTGCTTCCAGGGTACATAGGACAAGTACACCATTGTACAACACACAATAACTGATTCACTTGTTGACGTAGGGAGAGTGTCATACATAAATTGCCATGAGTTACCCTAGCTCAACCTTCCTAGGCTACCGGACCCCCATCATGGGTTACCCTGGCTTGCCTCTACCGGCGCCGGACCCTCACGCAAAACTATGCGTCTCATCTCATCTCGAATCCTAACAAAGCATGTTCCATGAGAGAGGCATTCTTTAATTTAATTAGTGTGAAGTTTCCCATTAATTCTTTTAAATTATCACTTGATTAAACCCTAGGTAAGTTACCCTGACACCACTTTGGGCGTCGGACCCCCACAAAGGGCCACTCTCCTACTGACAACACGGGGATACAAAACCCCCAATCTAAGGGTAGACGACATGCACAAACTGATAACCAATTCCAACCTTAACACATAAGGTCACATAACCCATTCATCGTACACAGGTAACCAAAGCATATCACACAACCCGTTATGATAACCAAGTGATAACACAACCACCCCCACATGCACCACCCAAAACAAGACACAAGTTGACCAACACCAATAAATAACCCAACACGAAATGTACCTTGGAAGACTCCCTAACCCAAGGACTTGATTGTTCAACATCCAGAATAAAAGAGACAGTGCAACCAATGACAATTTGACAATTAAATCACCTATCTTAGGATTTCCTAAATCCAAACCAAACAACGATACAGTACATGAATCAAGTAAACTAAATTAATATTAATTCTACATATTCCCACACAATTAAAATTCTATAGACATCATCCAAGAATTTAAAAACTATAAATTTACTTCTTTTTCTCAAATTTACTAAATAATTTAAATCAACTATTTTAAATGAAAGAAACATCTATAAAAAAAACTTGTTTCACAATTCCTATTCTTGACAAGGGTCAAATTCCTCATTTCTTCTTATGAAACATCATTTTAATAAATACATTTAATTATAAATATATATATATAACTAATGTTTAAATTTATATGAAAATGATAATTCCTCTCCCACATATTTAAAATACAATATAATGCAAATATTATATTATATATTTAAATAACATAAAAAAATAAATAAAAAAAATAAATATCAAATTTTATATTATAAATATAATATAATATATAAAAAAATATATTTATATATTATATTATATTTATAATATATATAAATAAAATTTAAAACTAACCAAAATAAAAGGGTAGCACCTAGGGTTTGGCGCGGCCCCTGCGGCCCCCAAACAGTGGAGGGGACGCCGCCCGTGGCGGCGTCCAGCCC
Source organism: Sequoia sempervirens (assembly GCA_007258455.2). NCBI lineage: Eukaryota > Viridiplantae > Streptophyta > Pinopsida > Cupressales > Cupressaceae > Sequoia > Sequoia sempervirens. The sequence continues at coordinate 128,905 of VDFB02285689.1, read as the reverse complement.
CGCTCGTGGGGGACGCTGCCGGTGGCGGCGCTTCCCATAGACTGTGGGGAGCGCTGCCACAACAGCGCCCTCCATGGGTGCAGCTGGGGCAGCCACGGCCGCTGGCCGCTCCTCCCCAAACATTCTTTATTTATATTTTTAAAAAAAGAAAAACTTTGGTTTTTTTAAAAAAAAACGACCCCCAGGATTTTTGTTCGCCCAGAAATTTAAAAACAAATACAGTAAATTACCAGTCATTTTAAAATTAAAATACCATAAAAGAACATATATTTATACCAATATATGACATGTATAAGCATATATATATATATATTTACCACATATATACATATATATAAAATTTTACTCAGATTTATAGTCATAGTGAAGACACTCAAACCAGAAAATGAATGATAACAATAGAGGTTGTTTTGTTTTCCATATTTTTTTAGCAAGATTATTCTTTTGGTGTTTTGGTTTCAAGTTTTGCATTCAACAACAAAATGGGTTTTCCTTTCAATCCACAAAAATGAATCTTTTAAACAAACTTGAACAATTTCTAATTTATTTTCAAAATAAATTGCACAAGATTTAAACATTGAACCTTGTGTTTTCTCCAAAGCTTGCAAGCTTCAACAATGGAGATCTTCCCTTTTCTTATCCAATTTAGCTTCACCCCAAATCCTCAATCTTCTCTTTTCAATTTCTTTTCCAAGAATTCTTATGCAAGTTTGCTCTCCATAATTTCCAAATTAAATTCAAAAATAAAAATACCATTACCTTATGCAATCCTTCCCCAAATTTGTCAAAGCCCTAAAATGGACTCACCCAACAACATTTATTGCTAATTTAGATATTTTCTATTTTGTAATTTATTTATTTTTAAACAATTTCTATTTTCAATTGAAATTTGCATCATATCTTTTAAATAAAATTACATTTTCAACTCAAATGAAAATTTAAATTTTCTTTTAACCAAATTGAATTCAACAATTCATAATGCCATTCTCAATTCTTTTTTCAACTTTATTTCCAAGAAATTAAATATAATACATATTTCTAATTTCTGATTTAATCCAAATATCTAATAATACCCACACAGCTAAATTGAATTAATTTATCCCCATTAATTTAATTAGTCAATAAAATAAATCTAATTCAAAATTAGATTATTTTATTAATTAAATTAAATTAATTAATTAATCACTAATTTTCCAACATCTCAATAAGGCAAAGCAATCATCATTATAAATTCTAAAAGCCATTTAATCCCTTTTAACATGAAATTTTAAATATACAGTCAAAGGGAAACTAACAACATAAAACACTGAACCCGACTAAGACCGACGACACACTATGGCTAGAGTGATGGTTTGACACAGAAATCCTAGTTACTATCTCCCAATCGATACCGTTGGTCGATGGACATGATCAAACCTGTGAAACCAGGTGGAGTCGATGTCCTATACCTGCATCTTGCACACAATATGAGTGTCGAAACATGCATATAATATATTAAAACACACCGTGAAGAGGAAATCGCGGAATCCCAGGGCACTCGCATGCGAGTGATGTGATCCCGTCCCCTTCACCAATACAATATCACTAACCGACGCATCTAATCATCCATGATATAATCAAAACATAAAGCATCAGTAATTCATTTACATGCTAATGTAATCCATAACATGAAATAATAATAACATCTGAATAAAGTACCATCACAACAAAACATAATGTTTACATCGCTTAATAAATAGCAGTTAAAATACCCAAGTTCCATAGTCATAATGCAACAGAAATAAAACATATCATAGAAAAACACTGTTCGATCAAAGAGCAAAATGGAGGGGTGTTACATCCTCCCCCCCTAGGGTCAGGCTTACTCCTGGAAGCCTGCAAACAAGAAGGGATAAGCTCCCTCAAACCCACTCAAAAGCTGGATCTCTGAGGATGAACTCCTGACGCTGAAGGATGAACTACCCTCTGATGCCCGGCCTGACGGGTATCCACTGCAGCAAGTACCCTATGCGATTTGCTCGCATCACCTACCGTTGGCTCAGAAGCCAACGGTCTCTGACTAAAACCAGAAGCACCCTGCTGAGGACACTGACGAGCAAAGTGACCCTGCTGACCACAAGCGAAACATCCTGTCCCCCTGCTGAACTCCCTAACATCAGGAGATGCACTAGGCCGCGAAAAGCCACCTCCACTATCTGCTGACTGGGAACTCTGAACAGGCTGATCGTAGCGATCACGATGAGCTCGAATCCAACTCCGATCCCTCTTCCTTTGCTTCCAACTACCACCGTGTTGGGACTGAGAATTCTGTTGCCCTGACTGCGAAGGTTGATGTTTCCCACTCTTTGCGGTTTCCTGATTCCCCTTGGGAACACCTGCAACCTGAGACTGACCACCCTGAGGTCCAACACCAAAGGAAGGCGCACTACCAAACTGAACTCCTGACTGACCACCGAAAGCCAAAGCTAAATTTTCCTCCACAATTCAAGCCTTATCCACAGCTACCTCCATGGTCTTCAGCTCAAATATCCGAACTCCACCACTGATCTGGGCATTCAAGCCCCTAACAAAATGCTGCACAAGCATACCCTCATCGTCACCTATACCGGCATATTGCTTGAGCTCGTAAAAACGACGCTCATAATGATCTACTGTCATATCCATCTGCCGCAAGGCATGGAACTCGTCTCCTCAACGCTGCCTCCAATGCTCTGAAAGAAATATAGCTCGGAACCTCTCTAGAAACAACTCCCAAGATACCGTACCAATATCCATGTGGAGCTTCTGCTCTAATCTCCACCAGGTGGAGGCAAATCCCCTCAAGTGCATGATAGCGCACCTAGCTCGAGTGTTGCTACTATATGGGTGCATAGCAAAACACCTAGTCAAGTCAATGAGCCATGTCTCTGCCTCCAAACCATTGCCTAATCCATCAAAAATGGGTGGTTGAGCTCTAAGCAAGTCCCTCATATGGGCTGCTACCTCTGCAATAGACTGATCTGGTACTCCTCTCTCTCTAACCACAACTGGCTCAACCTCCTGCCTAGGCCCAAGACGGGCAAGGGTCTCCTCTAACAACTGACGCAACTGAGCGTCCTCGATCCTAGGTGGATCCGGATTCTGATTACCCTCTCCCTGAACGTTCTGAGAAGCCTGTTGCTCCTCATGATCAATCTCACGAGGAACATGTGGAGGTAAGTCTTGTTGTTCCCCAACGTGATCGCCTAAATGACCACGTCTACACCCTCCACCTCTTCCGCGTCTAGGAGGCATACTCCTGCATAGACACCTCAAGGTATTAGGCAAGACACACCACTCAAAACCTACACACTACAAGCATAATGGGTACACCATAATCCCAGAGTACCCAGTGTTTAAACCTGGGCTCTGATACCATGTGTAATGCCCCGCCTCGCAACCCTAGGGGAAGTTGCAATTCACTAACCAAATGCAACAATTTTTTTATTTTTTATTTTTTTTAAAAGAACAAAAACGTACAAGTTCGCTACACAATGCCAACTTCCCCTAGGGTTGCGAGGCGGGGCATTACAAAATTCTCATCCTTATTTGTGAAGAGAAAGGCTTGTTATATAGAAAAATAAAATTTGAATCGACGGTCAAGATCGCGTTGGAGAATATCCAGATCAATGGTCAAAATGAGTTGAGAGGATTTAGACATGAGGAGATTGTGCAAAGTTGATTGCACAATTAGGGTGATTGAAGAATAGATTGGCTAGTTAGGATTTTGATTGCTTAGTTAGCAATTGATTGATCAGTTAGGGTTGAGTTAGGAATTAGATTGCTTTGTTAGCAAAATAGATTGCTTAGTTAGCAATCCATGATTTCCTCAATCAAAAAGTGGGTGAGGGATATTAATTAATTCCAATTTTGATTTTGATTTTGTTTTTTGCTAATTTGAATAGTTTAAATAGTTTATTCAAATTTTGGAGGAAAATGTGATAATTAAATTATTTATGATTTAATAATTCAATTAATTTTGAGGAATAAGGTGAATTAGTGACGTAATCAAATAATTAGTGTCATTTCACTAATTAGGATGAAATAAGATAAGATTAGGACTCTATTAAATAAATGTAATTTATTTAATTAATCAGAATGATGAAATGTAAATTAATCAAATAATGTTGTATCATTTGATTAATAGAGGAAATAGGGTTTTGAATGATGTTTGATGTTGTTTGATGCGTTATGAGATGTCACGGGCTGATTCCGAGATGATTTGAGTTGTTTCAAAGATGTTCTAAGATGTTCCACGTTAATTTAGAGATATTCTAAGTTGATTCAGAGTCGTTCTGAGTCATTTTAGGGTCATTTTGAGACGTTTCGGGTTGATTCAGAGTTGTTCTGAGTCATTTTGGGGTCGTTTCGAGAGGTTCTGAGTTGATTCAAAGTTGTCCCAAGTCATTTCAGGGTCGTTTCGAGATGTTTTGGGTTGATTTAAGTTGTTTCAAGTCGTTTCGGGGTCATTCATTCTAAGTTGATTTAGAGTTGTTCTGAGTCGTTTGAGGATCATTCTAAGACATTCTGAGTTGATTCAGAGTTTTTTTGAGTCATTTCGAGGTCATTCTGAGACATTCCAAGTTGATTCAGAGTTATTCTAAGTCATTTCGAGGTTGTTCTGAGACGTTCCAAGTTGATTTAGAGTTGTTCCGAGTCATTTTTGGGTCATTCTAAGATGTTCCAAGTTGATTTCAGAGTTTTTCTAAGTCATTTTGAGACATTTTGAATTTGTGATAAGTGTTAAGTCAATTTTACATGTCTACAATTATGTTCAATAGGTTTAGCGAGGGGATACAGGAATAAATGTTTGCTATTGGGACCATGTGAAATGGTCATTCCTCCCTCTTTGCAGTCAATCTTGGTTGCAACGGTAGCTAGCCATGGTCTTCCTAGGATTATTGGATAATTGTCCTTTGGTGTGAGGGACTGGATTATTTGGAAGTCTACTAGATATTCCCAACCATCAACCTTAACAAGAACATTTTCTATGACACCTTTGGGAATAGCTATGGATTGATTTTCCATTTGCAAAATTGTAGTTGTTGGACATAAATCAGTGAGTCCCAACTTTTCCATCACATCAGCCTTCATTGCATTAATGGCCACTCCTAGGTCCACAAGTGCATTAGGTATTGCTACCTAGTTGATTGTCATTGTTATAAGTGGACTACCTGGGTCATCATATTTTGGAGCTGCAATTTTTCTAGCCAGAAGGTTAGCTAGATACCCATTTATGTGAACAGTGTTAATCCATTTTGGTTTCCTTCCTAGTGTTTTGATGCACAAATTTTTGATTAGTTGGTTTAGTTCAGGGATCTCTTTAATCACTCGTAACAAATGAACCTTGATTTGAAGTTGTTTAATCTCTTGTATCAACACAGTTTCAATGGATAAGGTCATTTCTAGAGGGTTATTCAAGGTAGTTGGTTTGAGACACTCTAGAAAAGGAACTTGAGTCCTTTAAAAGATCAGTTGGACGCTGACCATCCTCCCTTTGAGGTAGCTCAAAATTTCTTGATGAGGATTGTGGAAGGATCTTGTCTTGATTACTCATTAGGTTTTGCTCCAAAGATGTGGAAAATGTCTTAGTCATTTTAGTAGATTCTTTAATCGGCTCGTCTAGGATCTCAACTATAGTGTTGGAGTATGTGCCTCAATCCTTACTGACATGAAACTCCTTGAAGGAAAATTCAGTGTGACATCATGGATGTTTGGCCGACTAACTATTTTGAATCTCTTGAAATGTTCATATCACTATGAAAGGGTTGATGTCATGCCGACAAGTCTATCGCTATGACCTTGTGTGTTCGTTGTGACCTTTTGGCGAATGGAAACCTTCAAGCGACAGTGTGATCTTATCGGGCGTCGAGAAGACTTGGCCAAAGGGTCTATTGTCGGTATGTGGTCTCACCAACTTGGAATGTCTCACCGATAGTATTTGGCTCTATCGGTGAAACAAGGGTTTCGGTAAGATGTCTCCACGAGTACGAAATGTCTTACCGATAATGTTCAGCTATCGGGGAAACATAAAGGTCGCGGGGAGATGTCTCAACGATGAAGCTAGGTCACGCCGACGGGACTATGTCTTCGCGGTAATAAAATACTTCGTTGAGAAATCTTGGCGACTTGGGTAAGTCACACTGATAGTCTTCGGTAAGACTTGGGGCGCTCGGAGAAAGGTCACAGCGAAAGACATGAGTCTTGCCGACAGTATGTGACATTCGGTGGAAGCTTTGTCTTTCGGTATGAAGTCTTACCGAAACCGTGGGGTCTTGCTGATAGTAGTAAGGCTTCGGTGTAGCATGAAGTGGTCGATGGAAAGTCTTGGCGAGAACGAAGTGTCTTGCCGATAGTATAACTCATCGTTGTGACTTCTGACTTCGATATGAGTCTCACTGAAATGTGATTGTCATGCCGAAAGGAAATCACATGACGGCATAACTCGAAGACTTCGATATGAGGTCTTGGCGAGATCGATATGTCTTTCCAATGGTCTCTTTGAGTTTGATATGACTTATGGTTTTCGGTATGAGTCTTGCCAAATGAGAATCCTCTTGCCGACTATTGGGGAACCGATATCGATAGCAAATACTTTGTGGCATCAGGGAGACACTGTTAGTGTCTCACCGAGATGCCATCAAAGTTTGAACGCCTTTGACCGTGTGACCATCCTATGTGGCATCCTGCTAGACCAATCAGAGGAAGCGGTTTTCAAACGAATGACGGTTGGTTTTTTGCATCAGTTGCAACGCTGGAAAAACTACATGCAAGGAAAAAACATCTGCTCGAAAGGAAACTGTCTATGATTGGCAATGGCGGATAAGGATGCACAGAAGACAAAATCAGAATGTGAATAAAATAAAAGCAGATCGATTCTAATTTGGGAGAGTGGATGAGTTGAGTAGAATTGTTGAGAGGATTTTCAATAATTGATGAACAATGAATGAAGCTACAGTAAAATACTAGAGAGTTGTATTTCCGATTGTATGTAATTTTGTTGTTACTATAATACAAAGAGATTCAACTTGGTGTGGTGGGTTTTTTCCCGAAAGGGTTTCCCACATAAATTTGTTGTTCAGTTGTCTTTGTGTATTTGCTCTATTTCTATAAATCTTTCATGTGTGTCTTAATTAGATTGTAATTTGAAAATTAAAAGCCCTGCATTGCATTCTTCCCTATGGATTTGACATTAGGAAAGTGTTTCTGCACCTCTGCTTTCCTTACAAGTGATATCAGAGCCTGGCCAGTTGTGTTGTCCTTGTGAGTGGGTTGGGTTTTTTGTGTCAATCCTTTTCCAGTGGGAGTTTTGTAGAGGTCTGATAGTTTAATTACAAATTAAGATGGTGAGCACATCTGGAAGGATGGATATAGAGAAATTCAATGGAAGCAATTTTGAGCTGTGGAAACTCAAAATGGAAGATCTGTTAGTAGATCGAGATCTTTGGACTGTTGTGTCTAGAACAATGCCTCAAGTCATGAAGCAAGAGGATTGGGACCTTGCAGATAGAAAGTCTAAGGGGCTGATAAGGCTCTGTTTGGCAGACTTTGTTCTTCTGAACATGCATGAAGAAAAGACTACATCTTCCTTGTGGAAGAGACTGGCATCCATTTATCAGGGCAAGTCCTTGGTGAACAAGTTGTTTTTGAGGAAGAAGTTGTATTCTCTGAGAATGCAGGAAGGAGGGTCTGTTGCTGATCACTTAAATGCTTTCAACATGTTGATTGATCAGTTGACATCTGTTGGTGTGAAGATTGAAGATGAAGATCGTTGCATGTTGTTGTTGTATTCTCTACCTAATTCTTGGGATCATCTGGTGATGGCCATTGGGAGTACAACATCCACATTCAAGATGGAAGATGTCATTGCTCCTCTATTATCAGAAGAAATGAGAAGAAAATCTTCTGAGATGGCAAAGGAGGCTCTGGCTGTTAGAGGTAGACCAAAGGAGAAAGGAAAGAAGAAGGACAAGAAGTCCAGATCAAAATCAGAAGGGAGATCAAAGTCTCCTGGCAAGAAGTCAAAGGTGAAGTGCTAGAACTGTGGGCAACCTAGTCATGTCCGAAAAGATTGCAAGGAGGAGAAAAAGAAGAAGAAGAACTCTTATGGAAATGATTCTTCTCATAGTGATGCATATGCCTTCGTTGCAGCTTTTGCTACATAGGCATCAGATGATATCTGGCTGATTGATTTTGGAGCATCTTTCCACATGACTTCTCATAGAGAATGGTTCATGAAGTATGAAGAATATAATGGTGGAAAGGTGTATTTGGCAAGTGATTCATCTTTAGAAATTGTTGGTCGTGGAAGAGTCAGAATTCAATTCCCTGATGGAAGAGTGAAGGGAATCAATGATGTGATGCATATACTAGGTTTGGCTCATAATTTACTTTCTGTAAGTAAGCTAAATGATATTAGAGTGCATGTCACATTCTCTGGAAATGGCTGCAAGATGACTAGAGGCTCTATGGTGCTGGCTAGGGGTGCACGAATTGGTACCTTATACAAGTTGGATGCACATGTTGTTCAATGCAATAGTATCTCTGCAAAGTCACTAAAAGTAGCTCATGGAGAAAAGAAGGAAAACGTTCCTGATGGAGTAAACGCCATGGAGGTTAAACTTCCAACAGAAAAGACTATGCTTTGGCATCATAGGCTTGGCCACATTGGCGAGAAAGGTTTAAAAACCTTGAAAAATAAAAACCTGGTAGAAGGGCTTGAAGATTGTAACCTTGAGTTCAATTTTTGTGAACATTGCATATATGGTAAACAACACTGTGTTTCATTTTATTCCAATCCTCACAAATCTTCTGGTTTGCTTGATTATATTCATTCTGATGTGTTTGGTCTAGTGAATGTTCCTTCTCTGTCTAAATCATGATACTATGTGTCATTTATTGATGATTATTCAAGAAGAACATTTGTATATTTTCTGAAAAGTAAATCAAAAGTGTTCAGTCGGTTTAAGAAATTTAAAAACCTTGTTGAAAATCAAACTGGTAGAAAAATAAAATGCTTAAGGACTGATAATGGTGGTGAGTTTTGTTCAGATGAATTTGAAAGGTACTATACAGATCATGGGATTAAAATGAATAAGACTACACCTTATACTCCACAGCAAAATGGAGTTGTTGAAAGGTTCAACAGGATAGTAATGGAAAGAGCACGAAGTATGCTGAGCAGTGCTGGCTTGGAGGAGAAGTTCTGGGCTGAAGCGGTCTCTACAGCATGTTACTTGGTAAATCATTTTCCTAACTCTGCTCTTGTTGAGAAGACACCTTTGGAAGCATGGTCTAGAAAGAAGCCCTCTACGAGACATATATTCGTCTCCTGGCGAGGCATATGCATATGTGCCATTTGAAAAAAGATCTAAGTTGGAAAACAAAGCTGTGAAGTGTATCTTTATTGGCTATAGCGTTGGAATAAAAGGACATGCTTTGGAACCTTTGAGACTCAGAAGGTTTTGTACAGCGTATGTTATATTCGCGGAGCTGAAGCCTTCTACATTGATCCAGAGTGAGAGAAGAAACCGAAAAATGAAAAGGATGTAGCAGTGAATTCCTCCGACACCGCATAAAGAGGAATTGAAAAATAAAAATGTACCTAATACTGAGGAGAGTTCCAGTAGCTCTGAAAGTTCTAAAGAAGATGAAGAGCCACCTCAGCCTCAGACTATGAGGAGGTCAACTCATGAAAGAAAGCAACCTGATGGGTATGGGTTTTCTTTGATAGAGTCTACTTGTGCCTATGCTTTAATTTCTAGCACTGATGAACCTAGGACTATGAAAGAGGCATTTAAAATGTCTGATTCAAACTCTTGGTTGGAAGCCATGAATGAAGAAATGGCATCATTAGAAAAGAATGATACTTGGAGTTTGGTGCCCTTGCTTGAAGGCAGAAAAGTTGTAGGCTGCAAATGGGTGTTTAAAAGAAAATTGGTCTAGATGGCAGTGTAGAAAAATACAAAGCAAGGTTGGTTGCAAAAGGTTATTCCTAGGTAGAGGGAATTGACTATGGAGAAATATTTTCTCCTATAGCTAAGCTGACATCTATTAGATTTCTTTTGTCACTTGCATCAGCGTATGACTTAGAGATTGAACAGATGGATGTGAAGACAACATTTCTTCATGGTGATCTTGAAGAAGAAATTTATATGTCCCAGCCGAAGCACTTTGTGGAAAAAGGTAAGGAAAGACTGGTTTGCAAGTTGAAGAAATCTTTGTATGGTTTAAAACAGTCTCCTAGAATACGGTACTAGAAATTTGACACTTTTGTTTTGTCTTTGGGATTTGTAAGATCAAAATGTAATCATTGTGTATATTACAAAGCTGAAAGTGATCAAGTACTTATTATTGCTCTCTATGTTGATGATATGTTGTTCATAGGCAATAGTAAGCTAATGATTTCTGATCTTAAGTCTCAGTTGTCTGCAAAGTTTGAAATGAAAGATCTTGGTGCAACAGGGTATATTCTAGGAATAGAAATAACCAAGGACAGGAAAAATAGAAAACTTTGACTTAGTCAGAGTAAGTATATCATGACTGTTCTAAAGAGATTTTGTATGACTGAGTGCAAGCAGCTAGTTGTTCCAGTTACACAGGGAACAAAGCTATCTATTGAGGATTGTCCAAAATCTCTTACTGAGATGGAGGACATGACCAGTGTGCCTTATGCAAGTGCAGTTGGCAGCCTTATGTATGCAATGGTCTATACAAGGCCAGACATTTCCCAAGCAGTGGGAGTTCTTAGTCAGTTTATGGCTAATCCTGGAAGGACACATTGGGATGTTGTGAAGAGAGTGTTTAGATATCTAAAGGGAACTTTAGACTATGCTTTGTGTTACCATGGTAACTTGGTTGAATCACAGAGGACTCTCAGTATTCGAAGTTATGTGGATTCTGATTGGGTAGGGGACATTGATAGCATAAGATCCACCAGTGGATATGTTTTCATGATGAATGGTGGTGCAGTGAGTTGGATGAGCAAGCGGCAGGCTGTAGTTGCTTTGTCCACTACAGAGGAAGAATACATGGCAGCTACACATGCCTATAAAGAAGCAATCTGGTTAAAACGTTTGTGTTCTAACATTGGCTTTGATGCAGGAAAAATTACTATTTACTGTGATAGCCAGAGTGCTATATGTTTGGAAAAGAATCCTACTTTCCATGAAAGGACGAAACTTATAGATGTACAGTATCACTTTGTACGAGATATGGTGGAGGATGGGAAGGTCTCTTTGGAGAAAGTGGATACTCTGGAGAATGTTGCAGATGCATTGACAAAGCCTATGAGCACAGACAAGTTCAGGTGGTGTTCCAGTTCGATGGGCCTCTTGGCCCATGAATTTCAGTAGTTTTATTATGCTCTGGAGGTGTCAGTAAGATCTTTGTCAAGTGGGAGCTTGTTGGAGTATGTGCCTCAATCCTTACTGACATGAAACTCCTCAAAGGAAAAGTCGGTGTGACATCATGGATGTCTGGCCGACTAACTTTTTTGAATCTCTTGAAATTTTCATATCACTATGACAGGGTTGATGTCTTGTCGACAAGTCTATCGCTGTGACCTTGTGTGTTCACTGTGACCTTTTGGTGAATGGAAACCTTCGGGCAACAGTGTGATCTTATCGGGCATTAGGGAGACTTGGCCGAAGGGTCTATTGTCGGTATGTGGTCTCACCGACTTGGAATGTCTCACCGATAGTATTTGGCTCTATCGGTGAAACAAGGGTTTCGGTAAGATGTCTCCGCGAGTATGAAATGTCTTACTGATAATGTTCAGCTATCGGGGAAACATAAAGGTCGTGGGGAGATGTCTCAACGATGAAGCTAGGTCACGTTGACAGGAGTATGTCTTCATGGTAATAAAAGACTTCAATGAGAAGTCTTGGCAACTTGGGTAAGTCATGCCGATAGTCTTCGATAAGACTTGGGGAGCTCGAAGAAAGGTCACGGCGAAAGACATGAGTCTTGCTGACAGTATGTGACATTCGGTGGAAGCTTTGTCTTTCGATATGAAGTCTCACCGAAACCGTGGGGTCTTGCTGATAGTAGTAAGGCTTCGGTGTAGCATGAAGTGGTCGATGGAAAGTCTTGGCGAGAACGAAGTGTCTTGCCGATAGTATAACTCATCGCTGTGACTTCTGACTTCGATATGAGTCTCATCGAAATGTGATTGTCACGCTGAAAGGAAATCACGTGACGGCATAACTCGAAGACTTCGATATGAGGTCTTGGCAAGATCGGTATGTCTTGCTGATGGTTTCTCTGAGTTCGATATGACTTATGGTTTTTGGTATGAGTCTTTCCAAATGAGAATCCTCTTGCTGACTGTTGGGGAACCAATATCGATAGCGAATACTTTGTGGCATCGGGGAGACACAGTTAGTGTCTCACCAAAATGCCAACAAATTTTGAACACTGTTGACCGTGTGACCATCCTATGTGGCATCCTGCTGGACCAATTAGAGGAAGTGGTTTTCAAATGGATGGCGGTTGGTTTTTTGCATCAGTTGCAACGCTGGAAAAATTGCATGCAAGGAAAAAACATCTGCTCGAAAGGAAACTATCTATGATTGGCAATGGCGGATAAGGATGCACAGAAGACAAAATCAGAATGTGAATAAAATAAAAGCAGATCGATTCTAATTTGGGAGAGTGGATGAGTTGAGTAGAATTGTTGAGAGGATTTTTTGTAACTAATGAACAGTGAATGAAGCTACAGTAAAATACCAGAGAGTTGTATTTCCGATTGTATGTAATTTTGTTGTTACTGTAATACAAAGAGATTCAGCTTGGCGTGGTGGGTTTTTTCCTGAAAGGGTTTCCCACGTAAATCTATTGTTCAGTTGTCTTTATGTATTTTCTCTATTTCTGTAAATCTTTCATGTGTGTCTTAATTAGATTGTAATTTGAAAATTAAAATCCCTGCATTGCATTCTTCCCTGTGGATTTGACATTAGGAAAGTGTTTCCGCACCTCTGCTTTCCTTACATATAGTAGGCTACTGGAGTGTTTTTCGTGACCTTAAGTATAGGTTTCCACAATGGATAGCATTAAATCTAGTCACATTTTCCTATTCCATAGAATAAACTAGGGTATTTTGATGATTATTCTTTGGATTAGGGACAAGATGTGTTGGGAGTTATGGTTGGTTGACTTTCTCATTTTGTTGAGGGTTCTGGGGAGTTGGTAAAATATTCTATTGTGCCCAGTATAAAACTAATTTTGAGTTTGATTCCATTGAGGCATAGGATTTTGAGGATACCATTGTTGTTGAGTTTGGTTTGGACATTGGGGGTTTCCTCAGGAATTATTTTCCCATTTAGGTGGTCCCCAAGGGTAAGCTCCCCAGTTAGGTGGGGCTTGAGGCCAATGTGTCGCGCACCGATTATTATTCCAATTGTTTGGGGCTGCCAGGAGGGATTTGAATTATGGCTGTAAGAGAAATTCCCTTTAAGTATTTGATTTACAAAGTTGACATCCTTTCAACCCAAGATGTCCTTTTCTTGGAATTCTTGATTGCATTTAGGATCTCACATTGATCAATGGCATGACTCTTCTCACAAACTTAGCAAACGTCATTTTTTTCCAAAGTGCATTTTCTTAATAAATGTTTATTTCGACACCTAGGACAATAGATGGATAAGGTCTCAGGATTACATGTTTTGAACTATATTCCATCCAACGTGGTGTTTAGTTGAATGAGAATGTCAGTTTTGAGATTTTCTATCTCCTCACGCAGATTACCTATTTCATTGGAATCTCTAAAAAGAGTAGATTTATGAATACCTCCTTGAGTACGAGAGAAATTCTAGCATAACTCAGTGATATCATCGAGTCTAAGTTGGGACACATCTCCTTTTCCCATTAAATATAGGCTTCTCCTAGCACCTTCATCAAGTCCCTTTAGAAATATGGTCTTCAGAATTTCCAGACTTATGGCTTCTCTACCACATCGTTTAGATAAGAAGATGAACCTATCTAGGTAATCTTCTAGGTTTTCATCTTCGTTTTCCTTAGTTTGAACAACTCCCCTTTCCTATCGTTGACTCTATAGTAACTCTGGTATTTTTCCAAAAAGGTAGAATCCATATCATCCCAAGAGGTTATCGACTCTGAAACTAGTCCCATGAACCAACGCATTGCAGCGTCCTTCAGGGTGGAGGGAAATTTTTTGAGTTTTTGGTTATCATTCTTGTAGTCGTACATCTAACACAAAACTTTAAACTCAAATAGGAACTGATCAAGGTCTTTGGAGGATACACTTCTAAAAGTTGGTAAGAAGGCTAGTGAATTTTTTTTCATAGGTGTATCTTTATCTTGATCGAGAGAAATATGATAAGTAAATGTATGTGCTCCCATCACTAGGTTAGTGTCATTTCTACAATCACCCATGGCGTTGAAATGAATGTATTCCTCTTCAAAAGTTTTCTCTAATGGCTGAGGTTTTGGGGTATGCAAAGGAATGCTTTACTCTACAAATTTTTGTTCTAATGGGTGAATTTTTGGGGTATACTGGGAGGTCTTAGGTTGATCCTACTCGATCAATTCTTTAATAAGTTCTCTAGTTGAGACTTCTTCCTCCCTGCTTGTGGTTGGAATATATTTTGAGGGAGTTTTGGTATGAATCTTCCGTGTGGGCCTCGTTTCCTGACCATGTAGAAAAAGAAGCCTAACAACTATTATTTTTCTAAAAGAGGTATTCAAGCAATCTCCTACTAACACTAGAAAAGGAAGTTCTTCAACAATGTCACCAAAAAGTGATAGACTATCATGAGGTTCTATTGTTTTAGTTGAATATGTATCAATTATATCGACCGGGTAGTGTTTGAAGGTTGTATGCAATAGGGGACATCTTGACTTTCTCTCTTAGATTTTTTGAATTCTTAAAATAGTTTTAAAAAAAAATTATACTAGAAAGTGTAAAGTTGTTTTAAGCTAGAAAGCATGAGATTGTTAAGCTAGAAAGCATAAGACAATTAAAATAGAAAGCATATAAATTACCTAAAAAGAAACACTTGCAATAAAACTATAAAATTTAAATGAAAAAAATTAACGGCTAATGACTATCTGCTGACATAAAGTAAACTTGACAACTTATAAATGACAACAAGAGTGAGTGCTTTGAAATTTCAAATAAACAAAACTAAAAGACTACAAACTTGAATTACAACCTCCAGGAATAATTGACAGAGCTTGACACACACAAATAACATTCATCCATATTTATCATGTACAGAATAAAAGTAACAATATTGAAAACAAAAATACTTATCTATCTACTCTATGAGATCCCTCGAGTGGCCAGCTCTCGGGCATTCCTATGCTTCACTCAAATCACATGTACTTTCGCATATTCAAAATGAATCAATCCATGATATTTCCATTACTCAAAATGATTAACTCATAATAGGATTGGAAATATTTATTTATTCATGTAAAAGTGTCACACAAAAACATAGTTGAACAATGTTCAAAGCATATCATAACATCATAGTAGTATCACCATATGCATTGTTTTTGGAGGTAACATATATATATTAAACTGCTAACAAAATCCTAAATTTCAGATGGTGGAAGATCACCATTGAAAATATATTTTAACAAAATTTCAACTAACCAACTAACTGAGGTCCATAACATAAAACATATTAAAGGCTTAGAGTGGAACTGTAAATTTTTTAAATAGAAATTTAATAGAAAGCATTAAAAGAAATTTTTCCACTATGCACACCTGAATTTTAGACATTTAGAAGTCAAATGCTTTATTTTCAATTGCTTGAATTCCACTTAAAGTTTGCTCAATCGTGCATAATGTCTTGTACAATGACTTAAAGTTGTACCATTATATCAGCATTAGTTAGCTAATTTCAATCGATTTAGGAAATAAAGATTATACATATTTTTTACAAAAATTAGGCAATTATTAATCCTAAAAATAAATAATTGGCAGGGCTAAAGTGATTGGTAAGAACAACAAAGGGTTTCTAGCTTATTATAATTATACAATTATTTATACCTCATCAAGATGTTCCTGATAATTTTGACTACTGGCAGGTCTTCAATGATGACGATGACATTGAAGAGTTTCTTGTCACGAGAGACAATTACAAAGAATTATTCTTTGAAGGTAGTTTTGCTTCTTTTAAAGAATCAATCACAAAAGACTCTGAAGTTACAGACTCGGGAATCATTCAATTGAAGGGAAATCAAATTCCCAAGGGTCTTGTTTCTTCAGAAAACATTTTTGACAGGTACAACAAATATATTCAAGATCAAAAGAATTCAGGAGATAGTACTTCTACTAAGTACTATCAAGTGAACATTGGCACTTAAGACAAGCCTCGACCTGTTAATTTAGGAAAATGTTGTACTCCAAAAGAAAGCGAGAAGTTTATCTCCCTTTTCAAACAATATAAAGATGTTTTTTCCTAGTCTTACGAAGACTTGAAAGTATTCACACCCATTGAATTTTCTCACACAATTCCTATGAAGTTTGATGTCAAACCCTTCAGGTAGAAACAAATACATTACAATCCACAAATCTAAGACACTATCTATGCAAAAATTCAGAAAATGATGGACTCCAAGATTATTTTTCCAATACATCATTCAACCTAAGTGTTAAACATAGTTCTTGTGTGCAAATAGAATAGAAAAATCAGAATTTGCATAGATTTCAGGAACCTGAATCAGTCATCCCTAAAGCACAACTATCCCTTACCAATCATGGAGCACACTTTACAGACAGTCACCAGTTCGGAAATGCTTTCATTACTTGATAGTTTTTCTGGATATAATAGGATTGCAGTGGCAGAGGAAGATCAAATCAAAATAGCTTTCACTATCCCATGGGGTACATTTGCTTATGAGAGGATTCCTTTTGGCCTTATCAACGTCGGTGCAACTTTTCAAAGAGCCATGGATCTGGCTTTTGGCGATCTTAAAAATAAAATAATAGTCATCTACCTTGACAACCTTACCATTTTTTCAAACAAGTGGCAAGATCATTTTTCACATCTCGTGAAAGTTTTTGAAAGATGTAGGTATCACAAAATTTCATTGAATCCTAAAAATTATATCTTTGCGGTGATGGAGGGAAAGTTGCTTGGCCATATCATCTCCAAAGAGGGAACTAAGATTGACCCAAATTGGGTGGATTCAATCAAGAACCCATCTCTTCCCACAAATAAAACAAGAGAGCATTCCTTTTTCGGTAAAGTCAATTTCATAAGAAGGTTTGTACCTGATTTCTTAGAGCTGACTAAGGAGATGTCAGCTATGATGAAAAAGACATCCCCTTTCAAGTGGACAGAAGAAGGAAATAAAATTTTCATCAAAATAAAAGAAGCCATTGCTAGAGCACCAGTGCTAGTCCATCCTAACTTTGAAAAGGAATTCATCCTTTATTGTTATGCATTAGAACACACTCTATCTGCCATACTGACACAGAAGCTAAATGAAGGAGAATCTCTGATAGCCTTCACCAGAAACATTTTTAAATATAGTGAGTCATGTTATTCTCAAATTGAGAAGAATGCATATGTTGTCATTAGGGTTGTCAAAAAATTTAGATTCTATATCTTCAACTCCCATACAACGGTGTTTATCATCGATCCAGTGATAAAAAGTGTGTTGAATCAACAAGAGATGGGCACAAAGAAAGGAAATTAGATTGCTAAGGTTCAAGAGTACGATTTGGAGGTCACACCAACCAAGCTCGTTCGTGGGTGAGGTCTTTGTCAATTTTTGGAAAAAGATGGTGATCAAAAGCACCAAGGAAATGGAAAACCTAAAATTGAGATTAAAGAGGACCTTCCCATGGTCCTACTAGTTGAATTTGTTGAGGAATGGTACATTGAGATATCGTACTATTTAACTTATGGAGAATGTCCATGTCACATGGAAAAAAAACAAAAGAGAACTTTGAAGCTGAAAGCAAAAAACTTTGTGCTTATGAATAACATTTTGTACAAGCATGGCCTTGACGAAACATTTTTGTTATGCGTCGATAGGGACCAACAATAGAGATTGTTGGAGGCATTTCATAGTGAAGCATGTGGTGGTCACTTCTCATCAAGAGTCACGACATTCAAAATCATGCAAGCACAATTTTACTAGCCAATTGTGTTTCGCAATGCATACAAATGGGTGTATAGATGTCATATGTGTCAGCAATTTGCTGGAAATCTCAAATGGGTAGCCATTCCACTCAGGCCAATATTCATTGATGCTCCATTTCAACAATGGGGTCTAGATTTTGTAGGTCCCATCAACCCATGTTCTAGCAAGGGGCATATCTATGTCCTTACAACAACAAACTATTTCAAAAGATGGGTTGAGGCCATTCCTACCAAGCGAGCTACCTCAGAAGTCATTTGTGACTTTTTGAAGGATAATATCATCTCATGCTTGGGGGCCCCTCACAAGATTGTGATTGACAATGTAACCTATTTCTCATCTGAGGAACTACTAGAATTTTGTTTTGATCATGATATCACATTGTCACATGCATTATATTATTACCCTCAAGGTAAAGGACAAGCCAAATCTTCAAACAAAAATATAGTCACAATTGTGCACAAGTTAGTTGACTCAAATCAGTGAGCTTGGCACAAGAAATTATATGATGCTCTTTGGGATGATAGAATCACTCCCAAGAGAGCCATTGGCACTTTTCCTTTTACTCTTTTGTATGGTATAGAAGAATTTCTATACATCACACTGGAGTTTTCCACTTTGCAATTGTCATCCGCAATGGAAGATGAAGAATTCAAAGATCCAATCGAGAAGCGGCCTTTGTACTTGATAAAGTTACAAGAAGAAAGGGTGGAGGTAGTTGACAAAATTACTCAACATCAAGAGAGTGAAGAATATTTTTGATAAGAAGGCTCATCACTGACAATTTGAGATCAGATATAAATTCCTATTGTGGGACAAGAGACATGAGCCCAAAGGAATGCACAAAAATTTTGATTCCTTGTGGCTAGGGCCATTTCAGATCCATGAGTTCATAGGAGAGAACACTTACATTCTCTCGTATTTAGATGGAAGGCTCCTCCCGCTGCCATACAGTAGGAAATATCTTAAGCATTTCATCCCTTCGGGGGTGGAGTGAGTTTTTGTAAATACTTTTTGTTATGTCGTTATGTTTTTCCCTGTTCCGTAAAGTTTCATCGTGTTTTAAGGTGATTTAGGTAGTCTTGTTTTAAGTGATTTTAGTAAAGTTTCCAACTTCTTAGGTGATTAGGAAAGTCTTGAATCACATACCCAAATGATATCACACTAGTCTATGATTTTTCCAAGAGATTCTTGGTTCTCCTATGCCATAAGTATCCGACATGGTCACCAGATGGAGCCTAATGTTGTACCCAAAACAAAAAAATTGCTTCATCAAGGCATTTTGATTAAAATAGTCTAAATCTTTGTCGTCAAAATTTAGTCTTAGGTCAAACAAAGCATGGGATTTTGTGGGTTTATTGTCCATAAGATACTGGAAAAAATTGAAAATTTTGAAAATTAGGGTTTCTGGGCCCCTATTTTTAGGAAAAACACTAAAAATACGATCTTTCCATAATTGATTGAAAATAATTTTGATTGGCTTATTTCACATCATGATAACATTGGTCAAGTCAAAATCAAGAAAAAGTCAGTTTAGCTCTGGTGGGTCTATTTCACTTTTTCAGGAGAAAAGTTAGGACCTCTGAGGCCAACAATGGCAGATGGCCAGATACTAAGTGTTGAAATCTAAGCCTTAAAACACTCCAGCAAAGATTTTATGGAGAAAGATGTTCAAAATGATGCTTCACGATGAAGGGGATTTTCAAAGAGGTGAAAATCATTAGAAATTTTCTAACTCTAGAGCATAAAAGCGCCCCTACTAGCCAAGGGTGCCCAAGGTTTCAAAGGCTCAGACCAAATTTTTAGGGTTTGTCACTTCCAAGAAGTCTTCTCCAAAATTATTCTACCTTCGTGATGAGCCTGGCAGCTAGTCCAAAAGATCTATCTAATGCCCGAATTTGAAGATCAAATGAAGAATGGAGGAAGTCAAAGGGAAATGAAGTTGGTCAAAATTTGACTAACACTAGTGGAGAAAAGTGCCCCTACTAGCTAGGCGCACCCAAACTTTTGAGGCACCTAATGTAACTTTTTGAGAAAAATGACATATAAGATATTTGTCTTAGACTTGATCAAGCTTCACAACATGTCTATTAGCGGATTAATCATAGTTTCCAAACTGTCAAAATTAGGAGTCAAATAGAAGGATTTAGTCATATTCAAAATGTGAGTTCAGAGCACAAAAGTGCCCCTACTGAGCAGGCGTTCCTAGGGTTTTGAGCCCTCAAATGCAGTTGCTAGGGTTTGCTAAGATGTTCATTCTATTTAGAATTCTTCAAGATTTCCATTGAATATATCATCCTGATCAGAGAAATTGCCAGTAGCCAATAGCCGTAGATTGAACGAAGAACGGGGCAAGTTGTAAAAATGGCTAAGTTTGGCAATAAAAGTGCCCCTAACACCCAAGATTTTGACATGTGAGATGCAGTTTTTGGGGTTTGTGCCCTCTAGAAGATCATGTTCAGTTTTGATCCAACTCTGCAGTGAACCTGTCAGCCAGCTCGGGAGATTTGTGAAGTGTCGAGAAATGGAGGCTAAAGGGAGGTGAAAATCAAGTTAGAAAAGGTGAAAATCCTTAAAAAATTTCTAAGTCTGATGAGAAAAAGCACCCCTATTGGCTAGGGGTGCCTAGAGTTTTGATTACCCAGAAGTCAAGATTAGGATTTGCAACCTCAAGAAGTTCCTTTTCAATTTTGATCCTACTCTTCAATGATACTATCATCCAGTCTATTGGATTTTTCAGTCACTTAGAAACAATGATCAAACATAGGCTTTAGTGGCGTTTGCAAAGGCTTAAAATGGAAAAAAATTCAAAAAAATTCAAAGTCTGGGAAAGTTAAAGCCTAAATTCAAACTTTGACTTAAAAGATTTTTGAACTGAAGTGCATGCTTTGGACGCCTTAAAATTTAGGGATTTTTCAATTAAACTCAAACCGATGATAAAACTTCAATTCCACCTTGAAAGTAATTGTGAATTGCTCCATTCTTCTTGCATATTGTGTGCTTCCTCTTTGCATGATTTTTAGCACCTATTTTAGGGTTTATTCTTCATTTAGTTGACTAATTAGAGGTCCAATGAGATCGTTTCATCCTAAATTTAGGATTTAACTTGCATGTGACACCTCCATTCATGAAAAATTATTTATTAAAGCACCTAGGTGTCCATTTTCTTCATCACAAGTTGAGGGCGAGCTCATATTTTCTCATACAAACAGGATTTGGATGTGCTACAAGAGGGATCTTTTAGTGTTCTTCGCAATTCCAGGTCTAGATTGCTCAGAGGGATAATTTTCCAAACTCCATCTTTTCAGCACATGCTTGTCAGACTTCATCAAACTGGATTCAAGGCATAGCCATCATTTTATAGAGGTAGAATATAATTTCTATCTTCTCCCCCTCACATTTCTTCTATCCTTGTCTTAGGTTTTCTCTTGCATGCCCAAGTAAATGACAACTTTTCATTGTTTTGGTCATATGGGTCTATTGAGCACAGCGTTGGCAACAAAACCCATGTTCCAAATTTTTTTGAGAAAGTTTCCCCACTGCCCCCTATTTTTAGGGTTTTCAAAAAAAGTCAACGTTTTGAAAAATGGAGAAACTAGGTTTGATCAACAAATTGGAAGCTACAAAACCCATATGCCATTTTTTTTCGGGAAAAATAGCCCCTGCAACTTTTGTTTCTAAAAAGTCTATGCATGCCCAAGGAAAAGTCATTTTTTTGAATTTTTGATGATCTAGGTTAGCTTCAAAATACATTCTTAACAAAACCCACATCTCAGAAAATTTCGTAAGTATTGCCCCTTGATAGGCTATTTTTAGCCTCGTTACAAGCTATTTTTGGCCTTTTCAAAAGTTCATCCAAACATATCCAAGTTTACAATCAAAAGTCTAGTTTTTCATAATGTAATTCAATCCAATTGAATACAAGACCAAATTAGTCTTAATTCATGACTTCTTGAAAAAAATTGACATTGACTTGTGTTATATTCATCCATTGATTAAAATCAACACTTTGGATGGCGTAGATAGTACTACAATCAAGCATCTTGATTTCTATGGATTGTTGGAAATAGCTTCTATTCCCATCACAATCTTAGATCTTGAGTTTTTCATTGGATACATTAAGCATTACAACCCTTCTACATGACAAATTCAATCAACAGATGGGAAAGTTGTTTGTAGCCTCAAGCCGAGTTATCAAGACCAATATGATTTTCTTGGAGAGCAAGAGGAGGCAGAAGGTAGTCTTAGTTGTAGAGCCACCAATTGTAAAACCTAGAAAAAAGACATGGAGCATTCCACCTGAAGGTACCAGGGTTAGTGGAAAAATGAAGAATTTGGAAGGGAACGCGAGTCAACGAGAACAACACCTCTTCAAAGTAGAGACTTATGAAAGAGTGTCTACAAAGATGGATGAAATTAAACAAAATATTGTCGGTGCTCTCAAGCTCATAAGTGGATTCATCACACAAATCCCATGCCATTATCTTCATGATGATGGTACCTACATCGATCTCGATGTCAGGTAAGTAGAATTCCAAAGTTTAGTCTATGATGACTTTGCTGGTGATCCTATGACATCCAAGTTAAATCATTTTTCCGTGATGTCAACAAGTTTTGACAAGGTAGCTGAGGAGATCAAAGGATGTCTGAGATTGATCACAGATGGAGAGAAGATGTTGAGCAAATAGCCCATTATTTTGGATGGTATCAAAGTTCCTAAAGAATATGTAGTTAACAATTTCTTGGAGGAGATGATTTCTCATGATGGCTTGGAGTAGACAACCAGTTAGATCCCATGATTTTTCCCAAGGATAGAGTCAAAGGAAGTAGCCAACTCAACATCACTCTTGAGTTTAGATTGTTGATTTCATGCATGTTTATCTCTTCTTGGGGAATATCTTTTGGCAGAGATGGAATTTTTAGTTAGGATTTAGATAACTAATGTTGGTTATCAATTGAATCTCATATCAATAAAGACTTATGTGTTGCAAAGTCCAATTAGTTTTAGTTTTAGACAAATTAACTGAGGTTGTCTTTCCAGTTAACTATTAGGATATCTTTGTTTAGACATAGTAATAACTCTTGCATGTTGGCAAGATTGATGTTAACTCAAGGAGATTTTAGGGTTCCCTACTCCTTTGATCTTCTATAAATAAGAGAACCTTTCTCATTGTATTTTAACTTTTGCTTGTGATAACAAATTGTTGTGCCACCTTGCCTACAATATTTCTATTCTATATTGGTTCACTTTGTGTAAGAATAAGATTGTATGCTTATTTATGGTTGCAAATACTTGTTCAGTTTATTTTTTAATATAAAGTTGGTTTGATCATCTATTGTGTGTTTGTTTCATCATGCAATTTGTTGTCTTAGATGTATTATTGTTTCAAAAAGCTTTCTTTCAATCTACACCTCGAATAAAGTGTTTCACCTCCTTGGGAATTTAGAGATAAGGATTATTGTTTAATGTTGTTTCTAGTAATCTTCTTTTAAGCCTACACCTCGGATAGAGTGTTCCACCTCCTTGGGAATCTTGAGAACTAGCTTTTTGTTTCATGTTTGTTTCCAATAATCTTTATTTCAGCCTACACCTCGGATAGAGTGTTTCACCTCCTTGGGAATCCTAAGATATAGTTTATTGTCAACCATTCCCAATTGCGCCTAACTCCTTTTGCTCTGATTTTACTTAAGGAGATATGATAGTTATAGCTTTAGCCTAGTTGTAGTTAAGATTTACAGAAACGAGAGAAAAACATTAGCTGCAATGTATTTGGTTTTATAACCTTGTGCCTTTACTAGCTGAGTAAAAAAGATAGGAATTTATATTACTTTACTTTTTACACAAAACAACAAAAGAGGGAGCTTCCCCTTCTAATTTGAAGAGAAGTTAATACTGTGCATAACTTTTCATCCAATACACACTCTGGAGGTGTGAATTGAAACACAAAAAAATAGCAAAGAGGTCGTCGTCATAGTATTCCAAAGAATTGATAGTCTATTGAATTAGGCGGAGTTTAAGGATTTAATAGCTAGATTAAAGCCAAGCTCTAAATTTATCAGGACTAGGCTATCCTTTCCAAAAAAATAAGGTCCTCTCACAAGAACATCTTGTAGGTCTTTGATAATAGAGAAGTAATAGGAAATGAATCACTTCACCATATAAATAGTTTCACAATGGAATTTTAATCTCCATCTTTTACCTACCCATGCTATGAAAACATCAATGTTAGGGAGAGGGCCCAATTTTTTTCCAATGAGAGATTATTCTATTTTTGAATTCCCTCTATCTACAATATAATCTAAGACCAACTATTAAATGAAATGTTAAGGGGGTGATTAAAAAGACCATCCATAGTGCCACCATTAAAAACACAAAAAACATCCAAAATTATAAAGTTGAGACACTTGCCTAAGTTGGAAATTTATTTTCTCATATGACCCTTGATCCACCTCAACCATGAGTAGGTCCCCCTCTTCAAGGTCTCCCACTTGATGAATCACATTCAAGTGGGGATCCTTGTTTAGAATCACATTTTGATTTTCCAATTATGTAATTGTTACAACTTTCATGCTCACACTCTTGCTCTTCATTGGAACACTAGTTATCTATTATAATGATGTTATTAAGATAAAAAAATATTTGAGTTGAATGCACTAGTGAATTTAAGAAATTAGTATAATAGTGAATTCAAAAAAATTCCAATATTCATTTTTATTATAATGTTAATAAATAGTAAAGGTAAATATCTATTGGAAAATATATTTTTTGGAAAATAATTTCTTAGTTTTGAAAAGGAGAGAAAAGTAATTTGGAGGTTTAGAGATTTTGGGGTGAAAATAAAAAAGGGAATATGTTTAGTCTTCACTTTTTATATATTATATTTCCCTCTCCTTTTTGTATGGGTGCATACTTGTTTGGGAGGATTTTCTTGTGGTTTCTTGAGGATTGCTTAAATTTTGGTGAGGGAAGATCTTGTAGAAGATTGCATTTGTCTGTGTGGGTGCAAGGAATATCTTCTCCAACTTTTTTAA
This sequence comes from Sequoia sempervirens, assembly GCA_007258455.2. NCBI lineage: Eukaryota > Viridiplantae > Streptophyta > Pinopsida > Cupressales > Cupressaceae > Sequoia > Sequoia sempervirens. The sequence continues at coordinate 103,735 of VDFB02285689.1, read as the reverse complement.
GAATTACATTGGAAATACAAAGGTGTTTCTCCATTTAATTCATGAATATTCTTTTTGGTTCTTGATTTTGACCATGTCTAGACTAGGTGGTTGCATATGGTTTCTATTTTCTAGGTTGTGATTTGAGAAATAAATCATAATAGATGTTATGCATTTAATTTAATTGATGTAAATTATTTTTAGAAAATTTATTTTAGCATTGTTAATCTGGAAAAAATTCTTCAAAACTTTATGTGATGTGAAAGGTGTGTTGTGTTGCACAAGCTCATAAGGGTATTTTAAAAAATGAAATTTTGAAGAAAATTGAAGCTTATATTAATGGTGATGTGAACTTTTCTTGTGAAATTGTAAAATTTGGAATTTAATCTTTATGGATTATTTGTATTTTATGGGATGAAAATTACCTTTCTAGAATTGTGTTATCCTACCTCTTCGATGTGAGAGTCATGTTTTTGGCCTCATTTTACATGCTTTGACATTTTAAGTCAAGTTGGACTTTTCGTACTAGTGCTAGGAGTAGAGTAGAACCCTACTTGATATTTGGAATTGGACCAAGCTCATGTGAAAAGTATGTATAGGGATAACATTAATGAGATAAAATAAATTGGGAATCAAACAAAAATAATATCTCACTAGGAGCTAAAGCCATTCCTTGTACTAAATTCCTTGAGAGGAATTATGTAAGGTAGTGATGGAAATTATTCCAATCCTTTGAGTGATTATGTGATTTTCATTTAGAAGCCCTATTATTATGGTGTTGTACTTCTCAACAATCTATGTGAATTTGAAAACTACTATGATAACACTCTACATCCTACATCTAGTAGTCATTTCCTATTACTCATTGATTCATTGGTTATTGATATGTGCTTGATATTTGTGGTTATTACCACTCTTTATAACTTGTATTATTGGTTGTGAGGCCATAAATCATATACCATTATGGATTATTTTTCAATGTGTATGAATTTTAGTGCATGTTGTGATGCCTTGATTTTATATCATCCCCCATATTGTATTACATGAATTTCTATGATTGCTTGATTGATTGTCTATCAGGACAAAGGGGTGGAACTTAGAGTCCCACATGATTGGGAGGTGTTGATCACCATTTAGGATAGCTATATCCAGAAATATTTTTATGAAATCATGTAGGTTTCATTATTTTATTTGACGTGGTTATGCCTTCATTATATCATTTATGTGAAATATGTAAATAAGAACTTGTACCACTCATTGATTCATTTTTATTGGATTCATGATTAAATTTATAATCCATGGTGAACAAGTAACATTTGGGATGTATGCTCCATGGTGCACTTTTTCAATTATTATCATATGCTTTGATTTAATGTTGTATTTCGAAATGGAGTTTTATGAAGGTCTTGTCTTGATTATGATGTGTATATATATAGTTTACTTTCTTTTGAAATGATATTATGATGTTATGTTACATACATTGCTATTATTATGGTCAAGAATCATGAGTTTATGTTTACATTAAACTCTTAGTAAGAGTTGAGATTTTGCATATATGTTATTTACCACATGTGAGGTAAATTGTTATATGCTAGTGAATGGTAGCATTTTGGCTTAAATATTTTATGACTTCTAAACATGTTTATTGGAACCTATATCCATGAGTAAGTGCTTGATTCAATCACTAGGATTGAGGCAATTATTACTTCTTTGCATCTAACTTGCATTAACTTGTTTAGGCCTAATCCTTTTCTTGGTTTGTGTAATCTTGTTTCTTGAATCATGAGGTTAAAACATAGTGGCTAGGGTTACTCAAGGTTATAAGTGTGAAAAGGAGCCATTTTTAAACTTATAAAACCAACTTGGAGCTTATGTGACTCTTAAGACTATAAACTATCCTTTTCATTGTCTTGGGTTACCCAATTTACTAGGGCTGACTTGGCTTACCATAAGTGGGGAACTAAGGATCAAACCAATTTACTAAGGGTGACTTGACTTGTTATGGATAACTAGGATTGGTGAAAATGGTGACTTGGTTTGTATAAAGGGTGACCCTTGAACAACAAGTACTTCCCAAACTTTTTTTGAGAAAACCTCAATGAAAACTATTTTCCTAGGCTCACCTTTCCTATATATCATCTCATTTTGGAGGTTTATGTTGTATTTTACAATTTATCCACTACTTTATGTTGGAATTTGAGCCTTTTTTTGCATATTACTCGTTAAAAATTTAATTGGTTGAGGTCTTGTATCTACTAATCGACCTACATCTTGAGTAGGTAATCCTAGTGATTAGATGTTGTCTCCACATATTTTTGGATGTTGGTAGTGTTGTCTTTATAGTGTAGTAAAGTGGTGTTCCTCTCTCATAAATCCTTGAGATTATGAGAGATGATATTGCAGACTAGTGTTTAATATTTTCATAGAGGAAACTTTATCCTCTTGTATGATTATCTTTGTCACACAACATGATTAAGAATTCCACTCATGCCACCATGCTTGGTGTATTAGCACTGCATAATATGAGTGCCATTTTTTTTGTGACATATCAAGTGTGTAGGTGAGAAATGTGGTATTTGATGTTGCATTTACATTACAAAAAAAATGTTTATCCATTTTTTTCTACTAGTTTCTTGGAAAAATTATGGGGCATATTTAGTATCAAAACCCATGTTGCAACATTGAGAGCTCTAGGTTGTGTGTTTTCTTGTTATATGCATTCATTGATGTTTTGTATTTCAATTAATGTGTTTGTGCTAACAAAGAAAGATATTTGTGAAAAAAATACCACCAATAAACTATTGAACTTGTAAGGGGGGCCATGGTCAAGATTCTTTAAAGATCCAAAGTGTGGAGATTCTAGTAGCAAGTCATGCTCAACCTAAGGAAGGTGTTGGTATGTATCAGATAGTGGGACTACTACAAGAGCTACTTGTGAGGTTTCTACCTAAGTAGGAGAAATCATGGGTAGTTATTTCTTAATCATCTTATGGAAATTATTAAAGATAATTCTAAGAGAGGGAGCATTCTAGGAGTTCACATTGGTCAAGAGTAAAGGAAAAAATAAAGCAAGAAAAAAATTATCAAGAGGATAGGTATGTGGTTGGTGATGTCAATGCATTGATAGGTCATATGAGAGACCTCATTTATCTTTATCCACTAGATTTAAAGGGTTCTAATAAGGAAGTAAAAATAGAGGCTTGCTTATTGAATCTTGATTGGTTCTTTATCATGCAATTTATGAGAGAAACACACATGATCACTTTGTCAATATGAAATTTTTTTATTATGCTTCTGCTTGGTGGAATCAGGAGGAGAAAAATCATGATGGGGACATATCCATTATCACATAGGATACTTTATAAGAGAGGTTCCATGCTAATCTTTATGAAAAAAAATTATAGTGATGTGTATATGAGTTTCATGAGCTTCAACAACTTGGGACGATGGTGGCTTAGTATGATAATCATTTCTTTGAGTTGTAGTATGTGAGTATCATTAGGGATGAGAAGTTTCTCATGAATAGGTTTGTGAAAGGATTGGACTCTTGCATTGTTAGAAATATGTGTATGAAACACAAGTTAGACCTTGGAGGTTGTCATGGAGAAGGAAAATATGGTAGAGGAGAATGTGACTAAGGTCCATCAAGGATAATATGAGACTCAACTAGTTCTTCCTTAACACAAGGACCTAGGTATTAGGGGTCTCAACCTTGGCTAGAATAACATAAAAGGAAAAAACCTTTATAGAGACCACAAGGTGGCTAGTACAGTAGTGGTTCCTCACACTTTGTGAATTATATGAATTATTAGAAGGATTTTGATGCTTAGTGATCAAATATAGGTGTTTACCCTATTCCTAAAGATTGAATCTTCTAGTAGTTGAGTAGATCACAATATTTGTAACCACAAATCATTGCACCATGTTAAACATGTGATTAGGAGGGATATCTTTCAAGTTATTTTTCATAAGGGAAATTGTAGCTAGTGGTCAAGGGACCATAGTTTTTGAGAAAATAATTTGAGATGTTAGCAAGTCTCACTAAATTCTTGTAATATTTCAGAGGCCAATCATTACGAAACTATTATAAAGACCTCAAGTATGCTTGATGGTGTTTGAATTTTTATTTTGTTTAATTTAGGAGCTTTAGACTCTTTTGTTTCCCCATCCTTGGTAGAGTGATTTAGGTTGGTGGAAACAAGTAAAGATTGTGGTTAGAAAGTTGAGTTAGCAATAGGTGCTAAGGTTTCAATGGACTCACTTGTGCATGGTTGTATATTGGATCTCAAAACATTAACCACAACCATTGGTTTGTATATCCTACCATTGGGATCTTATGAGATTACCATTGGTAGGAATTATCTTGAGACTCACCGAGCTAGGATTTATTATCACTAAAAGGTATTAGATTGTGTAATGGATCTCAATGTTCATGTTGTAATAGTTGTATTGAAAAGTATCATATCTCTCCATATCATTTTTATCATGTAGTTCATACAATGCATGCATAAGGGGTGCTAGATTTTTTCTATCATGGTGAGTGATCTTTCCAAGGAAAAGTGTTGTGAGGTATACCTTAATGATCAACCACTCCTGGGTGAGTTTTCTAGTGTCATCCCTAGTATGCCATTGAAGTGAGATGCAGGCTTTCAAATTGACCTTATCTTTGGATTTGATCCCATATCACATGTTTCATATCATATGACTACTTAGAATCTCAGTGAGCTTTTCTTGCACTTAGAAGAGTTTCTTGATAAGGTGCACATTCATCTTAGCTTATCCCCTTGGAATGCACCTATTGTCTTCATGAATGAAAAATATCTTCATTTGTGTATTGATTATTGGTGATTGAACAAGGTGATAGTGAAAAATATATTATCCCTTGTTAATGATTGATGTTTTTTTTGTTAGATGAAGGTAGCCAAGGTATTCTCTAAAATTGATCTTAAGTATGGGTATCATCAACTTCAAATTCAAGAACTATACATTCATCAAATAACTTTTCAAACTTGTTATGGGAACTATAAGTTTGCTATAGTTCAATCTAGGTTGAAAAATGCTCTATTGGTGTTCATGGGCTTGATGAACACAATGTTTTGCACTTGTTTTGATTGATTAAATTCCTAGTGATACTTGATGACATTTTGGTCTATTTGAGGATAGTGGAGGAGAATTAGGTCCACTTTCATAAGGTTTTGTGGTGTTTACAAGAGTATCAAAATTTATGGCAACTTAGTGAAGTGAAGTATTTGGGACATGTTATTTTTAGTGAGGGTGTTTCAATAGAGTTCTCAAATATTCTAGCTATTTTGGATTTACATAGACCCAAGATTTTTTTTTATCTTTGTATTTTCATGGTATTATTGGGTTATTATAACTAGTTTATCACTAATTTCATAAGAGTGATGCATCCTATTACTTCTCTTTATTGAAAAGGTAAGAATTTTGTGTGTGAAGATCTACGTGAGGTAGCCTTTCAATTTCTCAAGGAGTGGCTAACTAGTAAAATAATCCTTGTCCTAATATTGCAATAGATTTTATTTGTTGCATAGATGCTTGATTAGATGGGTTAGGATTTGTACTTATGTAGGAGGAATAAGTAGTTTTTTATTAGCCATGAAAGATTACCATGAGCTAAATTACCCTACCCGTGATGTAGAGTTGGAAACTACTATCCATGTGTTTATGTGGTAGATATAACTTATTTTGGGTCATTATTTCAAGATGCATACTAATCATCATAGCCTCATGTAATATAGTAAAATTAAACCCCTTCAATTTCACATTCCATATGCCTTCCTCTTTAAATAAACGAGAATAATTATGCTCCCCCGACTAAGAACCATTTTCTTACCACCTAGCATGCATCATTCCTCGATCATTAAGTTTTATTTTTCCATGGACCAATGTGCGTCATGAATATGTCTATGAGCCCACTAGAATCCCCAAAAAAATTGCAACTAAGGTAGATGTTGAGATGTTACACTTGTCACATTTTGGAAGTGTAATGCCTCTACCAACTTGCAGCCACATCGAGAATCACTCAAGTTGGTTTTTTGAACCAAAAAGGTCCCTCTCTTTTACAATAGAGGAATTCAATATTAATTCTTCATTCTTTCTCTCTTTCTCTCTTGGAAACACACATACAACTCTTTCTTCTCCATTCTACAACATTTTCTTGAGAAAGTGCTAGCTTTCTCCACCTTTCTCCGCACACATCTCACAAAGAGATCATCCACAACTTTTAGAGGAACCTCCATTGTTACAAAAAAAATTCTTGTAAGTAAGTTGTCATATTGGAGGTTCTTATTTCTCCTTTGCTACACTAGCAAGCTTCACTTTTGATGCTCATATGGGGTGACTTCAAGAATATTTCTTGAGCATTTTATTTCTATCTTTGATTAGCATATGGTTTTATTCATATTTATCATGCCTATTATTATCATCTTGTTTAAGGTTGTTTGTGGAGGTGGAAACACTAATATGAGGTTTGATTGAGGAAAACTCCTAAATAGCCACCCTACATTTCTCTTTGGTCTTATGTGTGTAGGTGTAGGTGGGAAAACCTTTTGAGGCAATCTTGAATGCCATTGAACACTCTCAGTGCAATCTCAAATATTTCTTCATTATTTTCGTCTCATTTTCATTCAATACCTTTATTTTAGTACCTTTAATTTTGTACATTCATATTTCACATATTTTTACACTTGTAAACTCATACATAGTATTTTTTGTTTTGGTGTTAGCTCTACTTTTTTATTCATACAAGACTCCAATGTAAACATGTGTCATCTGACAACAACACTATCATCTTGGATAGAGAGCTCATCAAGCTATCTAGGAGACCTTTAAACCCTACTCTTTTGGCTTATGATACCTAAAATTTCTCAATAATTTATGTACTTAATTAAATTTCACACTCTTCTATCTCTAGTTTACTTGAGTTGTGTCAACTGAGGTAGGGGAGAGACAGTTTTATCCATGAGATATCATCATCTTGAGGGTAGAAAATTTCCTCCTCTACATTTTGGTGAACCAGACGTGAACTCACCTTCTTGCAAAATCATGGTCATTTAAAAAATCCTAAAACTCTTCATCCCTTTGAGTCCTTCTTCTCTTGTTTCTTGGAGTTGGCAAGGTTGTGAATTGTAAGTGCTCGTCTATGAGCTTTACAACCCAATATAAAACCTACAAACAAGTAGTAAGAAGTATCTTGAGTCCTACCATACCCCCAGACAGGTATAGTCCTACTAGACCTAGTCCAATGTTTTCTAGGAATCCCAATCCTTTCTGCTCTTAGTCAACATTTGGTGGTTCTTCTCCATCATATTATCCTCTAGGGTCTCCATTCTTTGAATATTATGAAACTAATCTTAGGGTCCCCTTTGATCAAGTTAAATATTTAGAGGAAATCCTTAAAGAATTCAAGTATTTCCTAAACCATGGTATCCTATATTCTCAAGCTACTCTTGTTGTCAATAATGTGAGAAACTTACTTATCTCATATCACAAGGGCCTTGAGTTGCTTCATACACTAGCCCCCTACATTTCTCTTTGGTCTTATGTGTGTAGGTGTAGGTGGGAAATTTTTTTTGAAGAAATCTTGAATGCCATTGAACACTCTTGGTGCAATCTTGAACCTTTCCTCATTCTTTTCTTCTCATTTTCATTCAATACCTTTATTTCAGTACCTTTAATTTTGTACATTCATATTTCACATATTTTTACACTTGTAAACTCATAAAAAGTATTTTTTGTTTTGGTGTTAGCTCTACTTTTCTATTCATACAAGACTCCAATGCAGACATGTTTCATCTAACAAAAACACTATCATTTTGGATATAGAGCTCATCAAGCTATCTAGGAGACCTTTATACCCTACTCTTTTGGTTTTTGATGCCTAAAATTTCTCAATAATTTATGTACTTCATTAAATTTCACACTCTTCTATCTCTATTTCACTTGATTTGTGTCAACTGAGGTAGGGGAGAGATAGTTTTCTCCATGATATCTCATCATCTTGAGGGTAGAAAATTCCCTCCTCTACATTTTGGTGAACCAGACGTGAACTCACCTTCTTTTAAAATTGTGGTCATTTTAAAAATCCTAAAACTATTCATCCCTTTGAGTCCTTCTCTTGTTTCTTGGAGTTGGAAAGGTTGTGCATTGTAAGTGCTCCTCTATGAGCTTTACAACCCAATCTACTACCTACAAACTGAAAGGAAAAATTAGATGCGGAAACAATTCTCCTAACGTCAATACCTCAGAGAAGAATGTAGATATACTTTTAAAATTTTCAATTACAGTTCAACTAAGATGCACTATGAAGTAATATAACAGAAACATAGTATTTTCCAATCACACAAGAACACCAGATATACGCGGGAAAACCCTTACGGGAGAAAAACCCACCACACCAAGAGAAGTCACTTTGTATTACAGTAATAAAGATTACATACAAGTTTCAGACTTATCTTTCTAATGTCTATTTTCAGCAGCATTCACCATGAACAATCTTGTACATGAACCTTCAAGTTACAGTCTTTACATATTAGATTACATTTACTGATCATACAACCACCCAGCAATCCGTCGATCCAACCAACCAATCACAATCTGCAATCACAGAGTATAACCATGTTGTTCCATGTCCGTCAAGCTTCCTCATAGAACTGTCACAATGAATTGTCTCCCAACAGTTCCAATTCAACTCCTCTGATTGGCTGAATACTAGCCACGTAGATAGTCATCGCTCGGTCAGAAGAAACCAACTTTGTTGGCATCTCGGTGAGACACTAACAATGTCTCTCTAATGCCACAAATTCTTCATATCGAAGTTGCCAAGAGTCGTTTCCATCGGCAAGAGGTTTCACCGAGCTTACAACTGTATCGGCTTCAGTTTTCCTTTCGACAAGACTATCGCTCTCACCAAGACATCTCAACGAGCCTTCATTTGTTACACAGAGTTCAAGAGACTATCGCTAAGACTTCCTTATGTCGCCAGGACCTCACACCGATGTTCTCCACATGTATCGCTATCGCCCAGACTCATCACTTTCGGTGAGACGTTATACCAAAGCTCCGCAAGTCACATAGACTTAAGTGTTCTCATTGGCTAGACAATCGGCTTTTGCCAAGACATCATACCAAGGGTTCAAAGTTACTCTGAAGTAATCAGTAGTTGGCAAGACTCTACCGCTATCGCTGAGACATTACTCTGAAACCTTTAAGTCATATCAAGCAACAAGCAACAGTCAGCAAGACAAATGTTTATCGCTGAGACTTCTTATTGAACACATGTGTTACACCGATTACCATTTAAGATATAACAAACACCGAGCGGTCGCCAAGACTTCTATCCATCGCTAAGAGTTCTTAGTGAACCCTTAGTGTTACCCTGATTCCTCCAAGTGTGTCCCCATTAGCAAGACATTCATCATTCGCTGGGACTTCTTACCGAACAAATCCTTTCGGCCAAAGGTCTTCCCGATATACGATTGAATGGCCTATCGGCCAGAGGTCTCCACGCGGTGAGAGGTTACAATGACTTCTTCTTGTCACAGCGATAGACTCCATAGTGAAAATGTTCGGTGAGACAAAAGCTAGGTCACAGCGACCTGTACAAAACATGATGTTCCAAACTACTAGTCGGCCAAACATTTGAGTTGTCATACCAACTTGACTCCAATGGAGGTTTCAGCCTGTGATGTTTGAGGCATACTTTTCCAACACAAACAAGTAGTAAGAAGTATCTTGAGTCCTACCATACCCCTAGACAGGTATAGTCATACTAGACCTAGTCCAATGTTTTCTAGGAATCCCAATCCTTTCTGCTCTTAGCTGGTATTTGGTGGTTCTTCTCCATCAAATTATCCTCTGGGGTCCCCATTGTTTGAAGATTATGAAACTACTCTTAGGGTCCCCTTTGCTCAAGTTAAATCTTTAGAGGAAAGCCTTAAAGAATTCAGGTATTTACTAAACCATGGTAACCTATATTCTCAAGCTTCTCTTGTTGTCAATAATCTAAGAAACTTACTTATCTCATATCACAAGGGCCTTGAGTTGCTTCATGCACTAACCAACATATTCAAGACTCATGTACCCTTATACACATAAATCTTGAATTATCCTCATGAGACCCAATCGAATTCCATTGGTACTAAGTTGAATCTTCCACTAATACATTTGACTACAAAATACAACAAAATTGTCTGACGAAATATTTAAAATTCGATGTTCGTCGAGTGCTTGTAAAATTTGATGTGTAATCTCCAAATTTTTGAAAGTTTATCCCCGACGTTCGTCAAAATTTCGACGAACCTGGGGTTCGTCGAAATTTCGGCTATTATTTTCATCGAATTTTTGACAAACATGAAAAATTAAAAAATCAAATTGTGGCAGACATAAAGAAAAGTGAGTTCATGCCTGATTTATTGCGACAGTGTTTTGCTCTACTTGAGACAGTTTGTGGAGAACTAAGAATGATTTTCTTGGGAAAAATTAAAAAAAAATTAAGAAGATATCGCCAGGTTGAGGGTAGTCATTGTATTTTTACAAAATTTAGTTGTGAAGTCAGATTTGTAGTTCCAGGTTTGAAAATCATATTTTAAAGCAACATCTCATCAGATTTCATTTTTAGAGGTTAAGGGTTTTGAGAATTTCATGTCCAGATTTTGTTGTGTGGAATCACCATAAGATCACAACGGAGGAAAATTCTTGTGACTATAATTATGTGATCCATAATTGTATTGGTCATGTGGCACAGTTGTGCTATAACAAATACAAGATGCATTCATGTGTGACCCAAGTTTAATGTGGCTATGTTGTGATAGAAATGGAGGCACTCATATAATGTAGTTAATTCAGGTTGTATAATGTAGGTGTCAATCATCATTGGGTGCATTCAGGTTGTCTCAAGTTTAACAGGTTAGGATGTAATTATAGCATGATCGAAGAGTGATTACCTCTTGCTGCAATAAAGAGCCTATAACTCTGGTTGATATGCAGAGTGGTTGTGTTATATCAATTATGTAGTGCATTCAAGCACAACCCATGTTTAATGGGCTATTCTAGAGAGTGATCAAGATTTTCTAAACCTTATGAATGTTACTTGACATATATTTGCATAATCTCAAATTCCTTCAGAGGCTTTTGAAGTATCAATGTATCCTATATAGGGTTTAGAATGATTTCTTTTAATTAAAAAAATAAATAAATGATGTATTTCCCTGTAATTAGATAATGTGGAGATCTCCCAAATCTGCCCCAGCACACTATCCTCTTTGGCACTGTATTCATTACTCCAGCTACTAGGTTTTTGCATGTGACATCTTTAATATCTTTATGACTGTGGCTTTTAAATAGATCTCAGTCTTTGCTTTAATCCTTTTCATGGTAACCCTTGAGTTCCATAATCCACCTTCAATCTCTTCTAAGAACGTGTCTTAAGCTAGACTGCATAGTATGCATATAAAGCAAGTCCTTCATACCTGCCATTGTTCCAAACCACCACTCACTGCCTTGCTTAAAATGTTGCCTCCATAAGCACAATAGCATGTTTTAAAATCATGGTTGCCGGTGATTGACCATTAAAGTCACCACTTTCATCATGAAGATACAATGAGATTTTTGTCTTCAAACTCAAGGCATTATGGAAGATAACATTGTGAATTGTTTGTTGTGTACGATTCAATTTTCTTGCACATTTATTGCTTTGCTAACTTCCTTTAAGACTGGGTATTGCACCCTCAGCTGCAATCTCAAACAGCTCACTCACTATCACTTGAAGATTCCTTTCATGAGCATCCTTCTATAAAATCAAACTATGCCCTATAGACTGCCTACTTACTACAGGGGACTCATTGTTTTATGGTATTGTAGTTTTAAGATCCTTCAACCTTATTGACACTAATTCACAGTCCACAAGGTATTATTCACTATTTTCCCATCTTTGGTGAGTCTCAAAACACTGCTCAAACATGCAATCCACTACCTCCATTATACAATATTAATGGCTAAGAAGAAACATTGAACCTATGATTACCACTGTTACTTCATTTGGATAGTCATTCCCTGATTGCATTTGCCTTATCTAACACTACCAAAAACATTTGAAAAACCCTTAAGGTTAGTAAGGGGGTAAGGAAACTCACTGTTAAAATCTCCACTTTACTATGCAAGGTTTGAGCTTTATTATCTTGTCACTGCTTAGCCTATTTTTGACTGTCACATCTCAAGTGACTGTCATTCTTCTTACCGTAGATTGCATTTACAAATGTCACTAAGCTACATAGTGTGCTTGTTATTGGCTACAATCTTTAGATTGCAAGATTTTGTTATTACCTACAATGTCTCAATCTTTCTGGTATTGCAACCTCACTAATCCGCTATAGTTATTGTTTATGTTTCTACGGAGGCCTAGGGTTTGTACCCTAATCATGCTCTTACCAATGCTTACATTGTTTTTATTAGGGCTCTCTCAATGTTGAGGGCCCTAGGGATAAGCTCGATCATAAGAAGTGACACATTGCATCTTTAACTAAAAGGATAAATCTGTATTGACATTAGCAATGATGATTGACTCGTTGCTCCATAGGAATGGAGTCACTTGCTCTTACTAGCTCGCTACCTCCATTGTTGTAGGAATTTTGTGATCAAGTTCAATATTCTGATTTTTAAGAGTCTTAACGGTTGGAAATCATAGTAAAATCAAGAATTTAATAAGTTTTGGAATTAAATTGTAAAGTGTTTTGTGGTCATTAACTTGACTATCTTCTCTTTGTAGGGTGGTTGCATGCCAAATTTTTTGGTGTAAAATATCGAAATTATTAGACTATGTTACTGTCTATGAATAAAATTATTGGAGTGTGAGTTTGATATTTTTTGAAGATCTAAATAGTCAAGCTTGGCAAAGAAAAATCATGTCAGATAATATTAGTCCAGAACAAAATGAAGAGACACTTGATAGATTGTGGGCTAGATTGAAAAGAAAGGGATGGAAATGTTATTGTACTTGCAATAATTGCAAGGGCTTAAAGACGAGACGACTTTTAATCACAACAGCTGAGAAACATTGTAGGCAGCATGGTCACGTTGAAGGGGGCATGATTATCGTCCATTGGTAAGTTGTTTATTATATGTGTTTATATTGATTGAATTTGTAAATATTTATATTGTTTTAACATTTTATATATATATATATAATCACTTGATCATGATCATGGTTTATTTGTGTCTATCATTATTATAAAGGTGGGGCACCCTAGGGCAGATGATATGGATTATCACAGCCCGAATAATGTGGTTTTGCAAGCGGATGAACATGGAGCTGTGAATATCGAAGATGAAGTTAATGATCCTATGGAAGAAGATGATTATGCGCCAGAAAGCACAATTAAAGATGATGGTACGAATACATTGATTCATGCCACATTTAGTGGCAGAGCTGATCATGATGATCAAGATGACTTTGATGATGTTCATGATTTACCTATATTTGACAAGGCATATGAGCCCCTTTATGAAGGCTCTGAAACAACTCTTCTCTCTGTTGTATTGTTGTTGTTGAACTTTAAGGTTATGAATATTTTATCAAACATGCAATCTCACGGATGTTAAGGTATGTCATAAATGTCATTTTTTCATCTATTTTAATTGTTGTTAGTTCATCACTAGTAAATAAAGGATGAAATATGTACCATTAATATTCTTTATATGAACAAATTATTTTTGTTGTAGATTGATTGGTGAATTTTTGTTACCACCATCAAATATTTTACCTCGCTCATACCGATTTATGTGCCATTATGAAAGATATCGGAATGGAGTATCAAGCAATAGATGCATGTCCCAATGATCATATTATATATCATAAACAACAAGAATTTGCAAATGCATCCAATGTCATATCAGTAGATATCAAATAGATCAGTAACAAAAAGGTGCCTTTGCAAGGTTCTTCGTTATATTCCCATTATTCCATGTATGCAACGATTATTTAGGTGTGAAAGCTTAGCAATTGATGGATTACCATGCACGGAATAGAAGTGGAGATGGCATTCTTCAAATGCCTGCAGATGGTTCTACATTTAGGGACATGGGAGGAAAAATGGCCACACTTTAAAGAAGAACCTCGTAATCTCACTTTCATTGGAAGTGGATGGTGTCAATCCATTTGGAGAGTTGAGATCTATTTACTCAGTGTGGCCTATTTTTGTTATCAACAATAACAATCCTCCATGGATGTCAATAAAGAGGGAGCACATAATATTGTCGTTGATTGTTCCAGGTATTTGTTTACATCAATTTTTTTTAACGTAGTAGCATCTCATTTGTCTTATTTGTTGCATAATGACTTATATTTTTTTCATTCAATAGTCATGTACATTAATTTATATATATTGTAGTAAAATGGTTATTATTGACGCCAAAAATTGGCGAGGTAACAGTGCCTTATGGGAAACTCAGTTCAAGGGAGACCCTTTGCACCAAACTGAGTAACCTCCAGATTTTAAAAAAGTCGGCTTCTTCTATAATAGTTTTTTGGAAAGGGAAAAAGAAACAGATATAATGAAGCAAAATCTAATTTAAGGCGATGCGCCAAAATTTCCTGATGGGCATGATAAATCATAGATTTAGGGGCCTGAATGGTGTGGTCACGTTCCAAAACGTCGGGGACTTAAAGCTATAGCATAAACAATTCATTTATTGACATAAAATAGTATTGCATACATCCTTACTACTAAGAAGAGTCATTTAGACATGATTTAGATAAGCAAGCTTGTATTCAATATATAGAAGTTCTTTCAAATGAAATGCTTAAGATAGTATAAAGCACAGTTTACAGTTTAATCAAAATATGAAAAACAGAAAGGCCGAATAGTGGGCACAGTCTGAAAGTTTCTTGCAAATAAACATGTAAAAGAGGCATGATGTCTCTTGCTAAAACCAGTATCCTTTCTTCTAAAATTTCTTGGACCCTTTCTCTCATCGACAGAGAGAGTATATATAGTCGGAGAGAAAACTCTCACCGCTTTGGAGAGCTGTAATAGAAAAGATCCCACAATCCCCTGCAATGATGCTAGAATCAAAAGATTTCCAATGTCGTTACAACGACAACGAGTTAGAACACAACATCTGGTCATCCAGGTGCAGGCGCACCCTTCGTAATGATGGCAGTGGTCCCAGCCAGGCTCGAGGTGACAAGTGTCATTCACCGCTTCAAACGACCATGACGAGCGGCACCCAATAGCATAATCTCTCTTAGCTAGCCTATCACCTGCTTCAAGGATCAGTTGTAAGGCATGTGGCAGCCTGTCGCTGCCCGAATGAAAACTTCTCTCATTGCTATCGAGAGATTGCAAAGACGCAACACGTGTTCAAGGGGCTGAGGTCCTTGTAGTGGAGAGAAAGCCACATCAACTGAGTGTGAAAGACGCGTGACAGCGTTTTGCAGCTCGCGGTTGCTCACCTCCCTGCTGTGTTCAAAGATCTGCGAACAGTTGCCACCTAGTAGAAGGTAGGGCCCACCAACACCTTTTAGAAAGCAAAAAGAAAACTCGGCGCAAGTATTACGCAACCCGTATTTGTTTATTTCATTTTTGCATGAAAAGCTTGCGATATGCCGCCGCGTAGCAAGATGTAGGTCCCGCCAACACCTTTTAGAAATGACGGCCCCCGCATAAGGCTTTCGCAACCTGAAGAGACTTTAAGGAAAAAAGAAATAAAAACCTCCGCAAGTGAGACACGTGGGCGCCTAGCGCAGCTCCTCAGGACCCGAAAGGGAAGCCGCTACCCGAAGTTGCGAAGAGGAGATGCGCAAAGTGGTAGATCAAAACTTGATGGAAAGTCGAATAAACTCGGCGATGCATAGGCCGACAAACACACAATTACAAAAGAAACCCGAAGGGAGCTGTTTAAATATTTATTTTAATAACTTTTGGCGACTATTAGGGGTGTTTTGGATAAGGAATGAAGAACCCAAAAATCTCTCTGGTTCGGCAGACCAAAGCTTTATCCATAGGGCAATAGAGTCAGAGTCTGAAAAGAGCAACCTGCAAGAGCAACCATTCAGTTTCGGACGGCTTTGTCATGCTGTGCAAATTTTCTTGTACCCCGTGGAGATCAATAGCTTCCTTGTGAGGCAGTAACTCAGGTAGGTCGGCGCCTGCTTGGATATGGAAAAGCAGCTGCGAGAGTGGATGAATGATCGCCTCAATATCGGCTGCCGTTGGGGAGCTACTGAACTCCTTGAATGCCTCCGAGTCATTCTCCTTCTGCTCAATAACCTCAGCAATCTGTGTAGTTGTGGCAATAGAGCCGTCCTCGAGGAACGGGGACGGCAACCCCATTTTGCCTAATTCGGAGAAACTTCCCCGAATGCCATCCAGTGCCTTACCTAGAAAATTTGCCGCTGCCTTAGTGCACTAGAAAATGGAGTGACAATGAATGAATTTATTTGTTGTTTGAGCAGCAGTGTCCCGATTTTCGATACCTGCCCCGGCCAGGATTTCATCCGAGACTGAGTATAGCTTGTTGAGCAAGTCCCTTGCTTCAGGAACCTTCTCCAGGATGAAACGTGGGAACTGCTCTATTGTGTCGTGGGCCTTTTGATTGAGCCTTGATGCCTTGTCGATAAATCAGAGGTAGACTGCAGTGTTAGGAAAAAGGTCTTGACTTTCTCCCAATGAGAAATGTACAATTGCCTAACCAATGGAATGACATCAGGTTGGGCAAGGGCAGGCAACAGAGAGGCTTTAAGCGAAGAAATCTTCGTGTCTCTTGAAATAAGGACCTCGGCTAACTCTGCCTTCTTCTTTTTCTCGGACGCCAACTGCTCCGCATAGCTACTCATTTTTTTATTCCAATTTTGTTCGACTCGGGAGTGGTTCGCAGATTGCTCTTCCAGGGAAGCCTTTGTCTCTCGGAGTTCCTCTTCTAGCTTAGCCTTCAGGCCTTTAAATTTGGCCTCTTTCTCCTGTACTTTTTGCTCATACTGCTCTTGTAGGCACTGTAATTCCTCACCCTTTTGTGCCATCCCCTGACTATACTCAAGGCGGATGCATTCAAGCTCTTCATCTTTTGACTGTAGGCTCTGTCAGGTCACCTGGTTCTAGCTTTGCAATTCTTTTACTAAGCTTGGGTCAGCAACCTAGGTTTTCGCAATTTCGCCTTGAAGCCTGTTCCTCTCATTCTCTGCTGTCAGCACCCTTTCAGTCATTCAGGCGATATCTGCCTCTAAGGATTTCTTCCTTGTCTCCAGAAAGCTCACCCTTTCCTTGGCTACCCTGAGCTGCTCATCCTTCTTCTTTAACTGGCGACCAGTTTTGAGAAAGTCGGAAGTGACCACCTGTTGTGTCTCCTCCATGATCTCGACCTTATCTTGTGGCCGAGCTACCTTCATGTCAAGTCCGATAGCACAGATCTCATAGTCTTCGAGTTGCATTTCTCCCTGAGGCTTGCTTATCCTTAGGTACATGGTCACGAATTTTAATTCATGTCGGGCCTCATCATACGAAGCTTGTACTCTATGCTCGGCGGGAGCATTGTCATCCTTTGTCTTGCATTGCCTCATTCTATTTGTGCGTGCCTCTTTTCCATAATCTATCTGTGCTATGAATTTGGCTGGTGATGAAACTAGCCCACCTGCGAAAAGAACACCAGAAGGCAGGGCATAGGGATAGGTAATTTTCATAGGCGCACACATTTGCTTCTTCTGGAGAGTAACTGTTTGTGGAGAAAAGTGTGGCACATTCCATAGCTTGGCCTGAGAATTATCAGCAGGGCTAGGTATTTGTACCGGCTGAATCTGGGATTCAATCGTAAGGCTCATTGGTCGGGGAAGGGTAGTTGTTGGCTGGGTATCAGCTTGTTGCAATGGAAGAGGATCAGTAAGCATAGCGGAAAAAGAATGGGGGCCGACAGGGGAAACGTTTTCTGAAAGTGAGGTGAGGACAGTCTGAGTGGCAGTGGTAGGAGTGAGCATACTAAGAGGAGTAATTATAAACGGGTGGACCTGTGAAAACTGGGCAAATCAATCGAATGAGCTGGACCAGAAGCAGAAGGTGGAGGGCTTGAACCTATGGCAGGAGTTGCCAGTGAAGCAGGGGCGAATACGAAGAAATGAGATGCAAGAGAAGAAGGAACGAAATATACCTGTTGACTGGTCGGCGGTGGCTCCAGGATCATTCATAACTCCCCCGAAAACTCTGGTATCTAGCTAGCAGTGGTCACTTCTCATCCGGCGGGTTCTTGCAAAACACCTCCGATAATACTTTCCGTGCGTTGCCTTTTCACAGGCGGACACTCACTAACTTCGGTAGTCGGATCCTTTTGCTGAGGCGTTAGCCTGGCCGGTTTAGTAACCCAAGTGCGTGTATGCGAGCCTCTTGATATATTAAAGCGTACGTTCATGGCCACATAGGCGGTCTGCTTGGAAGCTTCGCCCTTTTGCGTTGAGGAGGATGATGCCACCGCTTCTTCTTCATGCTCCTCGGATCCCTCTCCCTCTTCGCTCCTATCAACACTAGAGCTCGGACTGGGGTGGCCTTCCTTCCACCATCTATCAAATTCCTGGTCATCCTTCAATTGATTATAAGGAGCATCCAACTGTGCTATTTCCTGGCGATATTTCGAGAAAGCTCTTATTTTTTCATCACTCCATTCCTCACCCCTCTTCAATTTGTTGTACATGTTACGCTCCATCAGAATATCATCCTTGGCCACAGCCATTGGAAAGTAGAATTTGTGCCATGGGCCTCTAGTGTTCGGCATAGGGATTTGCTCTAATTCAACAAAATCCTCATCTCTATCCGTCCGCGGATTAAGCCGCTTCTCCTAGTATAGTTGGGAAACATGAGTAACTTTCATATGTGGCTCTGGTAAGTCATTGGAAGGGTTGTACTCCCACTTATCGTTTACCAGTACCAACCCTAGATGTGTCAGCTTCTCCTCTAACAACTTGTGCGATTGTTTTTTAATTAGAGTTACCGACTTGAAACTCTTCGGACAAGTGAAAAATCCCTTCTTCTTGACCCTTCCGCTACTACAGAAAGTGAAATCAATGACACACACCTGCCAAAAAATTTCTAGCGCGAGCACTCTATCCGTGACGCAAGTTGGGAGTAGGAAAGGTTTGTCAGTAAAACCCCGCATTCGAAGGATTGTGAAATCCCTGCCTAAGAACCAGTCACAAGAAGGGGTGTAGCTTTGCATAAATTCAGTCTGCTCCTGGGTTAGCCAGACGATATCACCTTCTCTGATTAAATCATTCAAAACCGGGGCTATGAAATAGTCCGCGAAAGCATAATAGTCGTATGTTGCGGAAAGGAAAGGTGTCCATGTAGACACCAGCTTTCTTTTATTCTGCTCATCAAAAATTGATAGCGGAAAAAATCAGGTGAAGAAATATGGATTCTGATGTAGGAACATGTGGACCAGGTAGGAAATAAATCTAAACTTCTTTTCCGCCTGATAATTCTCAATTTGCTGTCTCATTTCTTCAACCATGAACTCAACAAAATCATACCAGAAGAGTTCATGCTGCTTGCAAAACTGTATTGCAGGTCCCAGCTGAAAAGCCTCTATCTTCTCATCAGAGTCTCGACCGCAAACAAATGCCAGCATGAACATGGCGTCCTGGAGATCATCGCAGAATGACCACGCGATAATGGGATACTTGGTACTTTAGCGGACGCGATACCTCTCTTACCAGTCTCCTCTAACAAGAAATCTGAGCCGGTTTTCATCTTCCTCCATATTTTCTCCCCCTTGCTTGGGCGAAAAGGCTCGATAGTCTCCTTCCTTCTACTTGGATCCGGGATACATAACATGTGTTAGATTGCTTCTAGGCTGATATGCACCCTTAAGTTGCGACATTCAATGTAGTGGGTATCTAGATTATAGCGCTGAATAGCTGCATCGACCACCTCTAGGCAATAGTGCACCAAAGGGACCATGTATTGTGGGAGACCACTATACCAGACTCTACTTGTCATGGATTGATCTGCCTTTGTTGCTGATAATCTTGCACAAGCTGCTTCCCTGAGGGACTTAGGGTTTTTCGTGAGCCTTGGGTCATAGATATTATCCCATTTTTCTTTAACCTTTTTCTGGTTACTCCATTCTTTGGGTCTATCTAGCTCCTCCGTGTGGGCTCTTTGCGTCTTGATGGGTATACCAGGTGTGGCGTACACTACATCCTTGTAGACATATACCTCAACCGAGGAACGAATAGCCGTGAACAGTTCCTGGCTAATCCCCTCTTGCATCAGTTGAGCTGAAGATTCTGACATTTCCCTTTCTCTAAAGAAATTGTAAGCTCCTAGCCTGCGAATATGCTTGCTCTAGATAGACAGATAGAAAACAACTCTGCACTTCCCTTGCATTTGAAAAAACCTTTGAAATATTAAGCCTTTTCATGCAATAATAGCAACATTTCCCAAGGTGGTAGGCGAGAGCAAGCCTTTTGCATTTAATTTGGCATGTACCGTTAATCTTGCAACTCGTGCAAGATGAATTGATTGTTATTCCGAGGCGGCCAGATTTCATTATTGCATTTACGTGATCGTGTGATACACCTTGATCTCCTTGGAAATTAAGCTTGCAACTGGCCTTCAAACCCTGCGTTAGCATGTGCTGGCAATTAATATCCTGGCCGAAATAATTACGCCAAGCAAACGATCACCGCCTGAAAAGATATGAGTATTGCCTTGGGCTCTGGGATGCACTTGAGAGGTGACACAATAGCCTACGGTCATACGTCCCTTCACCAACAAGCGCCACCTTTTTAAGACTAATTAATCAACTTCATTTAATTAAACACACCTTGAACCGTGCTATCATGGATGTACTGGCCCGAAAATGTGAACAAATGCAGACTCGGCTTTCGAGATAGCAGCTAGCATAACATCACATTTTTTTAGAGGCGGATTGGCATGTGCCTTGTCAATTTTTCTATAAATAGGCCAGTAGATATTGAGCAAAACATACTTAGCATTTAAGAGGTGATAGGTCAGTAGCAGAGTGCTAAGCAAGTCCTTTCATAGGTTAGTGTTAGAAACCTTAGATCTGATTGCAAACACCAGAAAATACCTTCCACAAAAGAGGAAAACGAAAAAACAGAGCTTTGCATAAAAACATGCAAATTGATATATTCGAAAAGTACCAATTAATTACAAGAGATTATTTGCTTTATAAAAGAAAAGATACCTAAACCTAATCTTATCTTGAGCAAAAAGATAGCTCAAAAGATAAAGATGAGAATAAATAAACCTAAGAATTAAATAATGCCTAAGTAAACTTATGCAAGCATAATTAAAAATTAATTACACCAACACCCCTCCATAAGTGCAACTTAGGGAGAAGTAGATTATTATGCAAATATGAGTCCCGGCAACAAGGCCTGATCAGGTACTCATGTACAAATGTAAAGAGAGAGAAACCCCCCTCAGTGAGATGAACTGCTGTGAAGAATCACTGGAAGAACTCTGATGAAGCAACACTGGAACCCCAAATCCGGCAAGCAAGGAAAGATAGTTCTGTTTGCAAAATACCAATTAGAATCACAAATACAACAGCAGACCCGATGCCAAGGAACACTGAAAACTCACATACTGGATCAACTCTGGAATCTGTAAACAACAGTAGATGAAAGAATGAATGGACCCATAATGGTGACAAATCTGGAAGTTGTGTCTCTGAAAGCCAATGCTAAACTGAAACTAAAACTGTCCATAGGACGAGTACCATCAAGATTTTGGAACATTAACCATAAAACATGGCCTTCAAATAGGAAAGATCTGAACCAATGAGGATCAAGAATCATAAAATCCCAATGTGAAGTGTGAACCGAAACCAACCAACAATGTGTCTAGCGAAGCAAGAAATGAGGCCAAAAGAAACAACATGAAACCAGATAAACTCATGCGAGTTGTCACCAAAACAAAATGAAATATGGTGATCAAAGTGAAAACTACACTCTAATTAGATTTATTAAGCATGAAACCCCCCTGAATGGAATTTTATCATAGTTCGTTTATTACAATAACCCCACAATTATAAAAGGAGATCATACTGAAAATGCATAAATAAAAAATAGAAATAGACCCCAAATCTGTGTAGAGGACTGAATCAGCTTTCCAACGCTGCAAGAATGACAAAAAACGGAGCACTGAGTCAAAAGATATGCCCTCCGAAGCGAAATCTGAACATCTGACTTCAACTAGAAAAATATCCCATCAAACAGAAAAATCTCAGAAAATAGACTGCACCATCAGAAAATTGGGCTCGCCAGCTTTCCGGCGATATCTCGTTTCAAAAAATTCGCCTCCGGGATCAAAAGATATGACGAAATGAAAAAAATGCCTATAAGAAGGCAATTCAGGGATTGCACAGGCTAAATAGGCGCAAAATTTAAGCACCTTTTGGACTAGCCCCTGGTCCGCCATATGACCAGGGGCGCTGCCAAAGCAAAAATAAAACCCGCCACCAGGCGGGCAGCGGGTGGGCTGAGCGGAGGTGGCACCGCTCCTGGCGCCACCGGCTGGCAATGAGCCCCCCTGGGGCTGATAATAAGACCGCCAGCTGGAGGAGGAGCCCACGGGGGCTGGGTACAGCGGTGGCGGCGAAACGGTGGTCGCCAAGTGGCCGTCGGGTGGCCGGATCGTTTAACACTGTGAGCGCCGCACGAAAACCAAAAAACATGTTTTTTTTTTAAAAAATCGATTTTCGTGCCTTGAGGAGTGTTTGGGGAGGCCGTACGGCCGCCCGGCAATTTTTTTTTTCCTTCCAGACCAATTGCACCAAAATCGATGAAACGAAGGGCGATCTTAGGGTTTTTGGCCGTTGTGAACGCAATGGTGACCTTCGTTTCTACCCAAACTGCTCCAAAAATTTAGCTACCCCCAGATCTATCAGATAAATTACCAAGCTTGAAACCCTCGCAGATCTGGCAAACGGTGATGAAAATCAATGAAATAAAAGTCATTTCTGACTTTTTCCAGTGCTCTGAATCCAACAGAAAACCCTGATCTGATCCAAAACGCTGCAGAATGATGCTCAAGGATTGAAACCCTCGAGGGACTCCAAACGAGCTCTGCAATGAAATCCTCCAAAAAAGCTGAGAAGGGGCTGCGAATCAAGGTTCTGATACTATGTTAGAAACCCCAGATCTGATTGCAAACCAGAAAATACCTTCCACAGAAGAGGAAACGAAAAAGCAGAGCTTTGCATAAAAACATGCAAATTGATATATTTGAAAAGTACCAATTAATTACAAGAGATTATTTGCTTTATAAAAGCAAAGATACCTAAACCTAATCTTATCTTGAGCAACAAGATAGCTCAAAAGATAAAGATGAGAATAAATAAACCTAGGAATTAAATAATGCCTAAGTAAACTTATGCAAGCATAATTAAAAATTAATTACACTAAAAGTTAGGTGGTGAACAAATTCAGCATTATCTTAGAAGACTAGGGACAGTGTCAGAACAATGGATACCTCAATTTGCCTAACCTCATTTAAGTCACAGACGACATTCTTAGGTGAGATTTTCACTAGGAGGCTGAAAAGGATGACGAAGAAAAAGCACTCTCTGGTTTTAGTAGCCATTAAGTGGGTCTTAAGCAAGGATTGTATAGAATATGAGGATAAGTATAGGGTGAATACTGACATATGCTCCCACTTTGTAGCGTCCATGCTGGACATTTGCATTCCCTGACCACTTATTCTGAAGCTGGTTAAAGAAATCTTCCCAAAGAAATACCTGAATGGGCTTGGTGAGGTCGTTGCACATGCTGCATATGGAATAGGCCTGCCAACAGCAAGCAACCTGCGTCACTTTATTGAGGAAGAAGTTGTCGTTGTTTGGCTGCCATTCCTCAGCGGATTCCACCTGCAGACCCATGACCAGCACCAGCAGAGGGTTACTCAGGCCCTACACTTCCTTACACTTCCTGTTTCGGAGCTACAATGTGATACCTTTCTACGACGTAGACTGGTACACTAACTTCAGGAACCTGGTGTTTCCACCGCCAACGATGGTTGCGTCAAATGATGCTGCCAGTGCCGCTGAGGAGCCCGTGGATGAGGAAGAAGTGGACGCTGCAGTGAATGCATCGATTGCTGCCAG
Organism: Sequoia sempervirens; assembly: GCA_007258455.2. NCBI lineage: Eukaryota > Viridiplantae > Streptophyta > Pinopsida > Cupressales > Cupressaceae > Sequoia > Sequoia sempervirens. Next base: position 79,627 of record VDFB02285689.1, on the reverse strand, counting down.
TCATGCCTTTGGATAGATAACCCCTTTGCCTGCTTGCTCAAAATGTAACTTTCCTACTTTAGATAAGCCTGATAAAAGGCTATCGTATATAATACTTTGATACTTGTACATTTTGGAAATCGGCATTCTAGCCATTTTGTAACCAAAGAACATATATATAAATATATACTTCTCGTTTTAAGGAAAATCCATGCCCTTTTTTGCTTCTGTGTTTAAAATTTTCTGGGTTTGCAAGTTTTGTATGCTATTTCTCCATGCATGAGTGTATTTTGTGTAAAGCAACTCTGGTGTTTTACCCTCCAACAATAATGAGCAAATGCGTAGAAAGACAACTGATTTTAGAAAAAGAACAGGCTAAACAAAGAAAAGGAAATAAAAGCGCTATTTACATATGTACAAGGTAGAGCTTAATGCCTAATGGAACAACTTAAGATGAATCCCATTGACTGGGATTCCTAACGACTCTTGTTCCATATTTTTCAGCTCAAAAGTGTTGTGTTGCCTGCACCGAATGATTTTGAAGGGTCCCTCCCATAGGCTATCAAATTTACCGTGCTAACCTGGCTTTGCAGCCCTGCTGTCATATTTTAGCACTAAGTCTCCACTTTTCAGACCTTGGTCGGAAGCCTTCTTGTCAAACCATCGTTTGACCACCTATTTACGGCTTGTCATTGCTATTAGGGAATTCTCCTTTTTTTCTTGTATTTCCAATAGTTTGGCGAGTCGAACCTCCATGGCTCCATTTTGTTCTATCTCAAGAGATTTCAATAACTGTATTGTTGGGATCTCCATAGAGATAGGTAATAGTGCCTCCTTCCCATATACCAACTCATAAGGCGAAGTCTTAAGGACTTTCTTAGGAGTTATACGGTTTGCCCATAACACTTTTCAGAGATTTTTATGCCATTCATTCTAGTGCTCTGAGCCAACCTTTTTAAGGAGTTGGACTAAGCTTTTGTTTGTTGACTCAGCTAGGCCATTTCCCTGTGGATAATAGTTTGATGAGGCTTTAAGGAATATGTCATTTTTTAATGCAAAGTGACATACCTTTGTACCTAGAAATGCTCTGGCGTTGTCCGAAATGATTGTCTTTGGAAGGCCGAACCTTGTCACCAGTGCTTCGAGGAAGTCTACAATCTCTGTTTCTGTTGCCCCCTTAAGGGGAACAGTTTCCACCCACCTTGTGAAGTAGTCTGTAGCCGTTAGAATCCACTTATGTTTGGCACTAGAAACTGGATTGATCATTCCGATGAAGTCCAGGCCCCATTGCGCAAATGGTTCATCCGCCATGATAGGTTTGAGGGGCATCGCTGAATTCTTCCTTTTGTCAGAGAAGAACTGACATTTTTTACAAGCCCTTACCAGAGAGTAGGAGTCACTGAAAAGTGTAGGACAGTAATATCCAGCTCGCAGGACCTTGATGGCGGTAGTTTTGGCGGAGAAATGTCCACCTTTGTCGCTATTGTGAAATGCGTCGAGGATCCTCTGCGCCTCCCCTGAAGTAACACATCGCAGGAGCACACCATTGAAATTTCTTTTGAAAAGGACTCCTTCTATCAGCGTATATCCGCAATTCTGAAGCTGGTAATACCTTCTTTTTTGGAACGAGGCCTGGCGGATACCTTCCGGTTTGTATGAAGTTCATTCTATCTGTCAGCCAATCGTCTTCCGATCCCGATCCATTTATTAGGACGAGCTCTGATTGTTCCTCCTTGGCAGGTACTTCCTCGTTCTGTGCCATATATTCACACAGTCCTCTGCCTTTAACAGTCTTAGTAGGCCTAACCTCGATGTCATACTCCAAGATCTTGGTAATCCAATTAGCCCTTTTTTCTGTAATCTCTCCTTCCATGATATATTCACGTACACTAAAATGTGTGACATATACCAGAACTTTGTTGCGGGAAATTAGATAGCGAAACTTTTTAAGTCCCTTTACTATTGCAAAGGTCTGTCTTTCGACTAAGTTATAATTCGCCTCATATTCTTTTAGGGTTCGGGAATAGAACACCACTGGATGCTCTCCCTTTCCTTCACTATCTTTTTGAGTCAGAACAGTAGCAATACTGGACTTTCTACTGAAGGCATACATTATAAAATATTTGCATTGATCTGGATTAATCAGCACCGGGGCTGTGGAGATCGCTTCCTTGACCTTTTCAAAAGCCTCTCGAGCTTCCGTTGTCCACTTGAAAATTTGATCCTTTTTTAGCATTAGGGTGATCGGCCTAATCATTCCCGAAAAATCAGAAATAAATTTGCTGACGAAATTTACCTTACCCAAAAAAGACTAGACACCCTTCTTATTTACCCGAAGGGGAAGCTCCTTGATAGCCTTTACTCATTCGGGGTCAATTGAAATACCTTCTTTTGACACAACATGCCCTAACAGCTTACCCTGCGGTACTCCGAATACACATTTCTTTGGATTTAAGGAAACCTCAGAAGTCTGGCATTTTGAAAAACTAATTCCAAATGATCAAAATGATCATCTTTAGATTTAGAGAACCGCGATGAAGTCATCCAAATAGATTGAATAAACTTATTAGTCAGGTTATTTGAGAGAAATGATGTCCTAACTTCTTTGGAAAGTTGCCCGCATTAAGATAAACCAAAGACATTTAGCATATGCAAATGTTTCCCCACTTGGTGGTGAAGGCATTAGTCTTGTCTTGATCTTCTTCTTTAGCACGAATCGGTTATAGCCGAGCCATCCAGTGAGAGAGAACATTTGCGATCTTGCGGCGGTTTGGAGGATTGACTCCATAGAAGGCAATGGATAGTGATCTTTGAGGAGATGCTTTGTTCAGGTCTCGAAAGTCCACGCATAAGCAGATATTGCCATTCTTCTTTCTGACTGGTACCAGGTTTGATACCCAAGTACTATATTTGATTGGGAAGACAATACGTGAATCAATGAACTTGGTTAACTCTTGTGCCATTAGGGCCTCAACTTTAGGGTTGACTGGCCTCTGCCTCTATCAGACTGGTTTTGCACCTTCTGTTAGTTCAATAGTGTGTTGAATGATGTCAGGTTCGTAACCCTCCAGATCATCATAGGACTAGGCCACTACTCCATATTTTCCATAGAAACTGATAAGCCTTTCTCTATCTCGCTGTGAAACATCTTTTCCGACCCGAAGATTCCTGTCATCGGAGACCCGAAGGTTTTCATAATCACTTTTGTCTGCTACGAATTTCCGCTTATTATTTTGGGCGTCATTACAATCAAAAAAATTCTCGAGAGTAACTAACCCTTTCGAAAGTTTGTTTGACTTGAGCTGCATAATTTGTCCTTTGTAGGCCTTGGCGATCTTTGGTTGAAGTTGATCAGCAAATTCCCCAGAGTGCTGAATAAATGAAGTGATGTGCTCATCGCTCTCAAAGACTTGCCAACTCTGATCATTATCGGGGATCAACTGAATTGAACAAGCACCATTAAATATTTGTTAGGAAACCGTCGAGCGGGGATCAAAGTGAGCGCCGATCGCGCCATCGATCTGCATCACTATTACGCGTTGAGAGGCGGTGGGGATGTTGAAAGCTTCAAAACTTCCGTTTAGGTCGATTACCGATGCCGATGGGATCTCACCGGACATTCTTGTGTAGTAAGAGTCTGATTCTGATTAACTACCGGTTCGGAAATCTGCAAACATAATCAATTGTTTAATACCCATTCATTACCTTTAGGCTTGGAGCCTTGGACTATTCATATTCAACTTCATTGTTTGAATGGGGCCGGTGGAATCGGAAAGACCTCAACAACTTTTCATTCTGCAGGGATATTAGACATACCCCTGCTCCAGCTCCAACTTTGCTTCTTGCTCCATCAAAATACAATGTCCACAACTCATTTGCTTGGTTATCGTCAGATTCTTTGGTGACCTTCGGAAGAACCTGGTCTTCATCATAAATCACATATGTGCCCAATCCGGTAGCATGATAATTCCTGAAAGGATCATTGTTTATGTGTTCGCTTAACAGAGCATCTTCCTTATCATTTCGATCTCCACTCACCTTCTCTTCCTCTAGCAGTTTGACACTATACAAGTCATGCTTGGTGATAGAGGTATGTGCGGCCTTGAAATTGATCAGGGCCTCATCCGCCACATGTTCAGAATGTAGAGCCTCCGATTCTATCTTCATTTTTGCACCATGCTTGGTCCTAAGTATTAGATGTGACCAATCTAAAGACAAATATCCGCCCACCTTTGAAGTAAATTCTCAAGATAGACAGAGACCAAACATAGGAGGAACATCTATGATCATTGTATCTTGCAGGACCGTGATACTTGGGCAGGCAAATAGAGTTAATGAAAGTGCTTTGATGACACCCACAATATCAACTTTATTTCCATCCAGCTGCATCACCCCCTTCTTCATAGGTTCGTAGCTGAGTCCCAAGGCTTCAGCTATCAGTTTTGGCATAACCATTGTACTAGCGCCAGAATCAATCATAGCATTGTGTAATAGCTTTTCCCCTACAATGAGAGTCAAGAAGAAGGGTTGAGGTTTTGGCCTACCTCCGCCTTTCGCATGGGATTCCTTCGCTTTGTCTGTAAGAACCTTAGCTAGTGGCATTTGATAAACCACCTCTGTACTGGCAGACAGCTCTATTGGTGCTGAGTTGATCTCTTGCTAAAGCGCCTTCTATAGCATAGTCTTCTGTTCCGGGATAGCTAGAATGTCCCATAAAGACACATTAGTGGATGATTTCTTTAATTGCTCCACCACATTAAAAGGTGATGAGCTCAGAGATTTCTGCTTCTTTGCTCATGTTATAATAATTTCCTTCTGTGGTTGAGAAGGCGAAGAGACGATCGAAGCACCGGGAATTTGATCGGACATACCTTTGCGTTGCGGGCTATCCGGAAGTGAAACAATAGGCTCACCGGTGAATCTCCTATTTGAGCATGTGTTATAGTCAGATTGCACCTGTGGTGTTTTAGATATGGATGCATCATTAGCAAACACCGTTTCCTCATCTTCCATCCAAGAGAAGAGCGCATGATCAGGAGCAATGTCGGACTCTTGCTCTAAAGACATTCCTTGCATTTGTGCGGTAAGGACCGCACTCTCCATTGGCGAGGCATAAGCATGTCTTCCATTTTCTGTTGTAATACCTTGACTACGTTGCTCTGCCACCTTCTATTGTAAGTTGTCACGCGGAAAATTTCGAGGCATATGTGCATCATTGCAGGGGAGACACCATGGATTGATATCATCAATAAGATTGTTTTGTCCCGTGGTTAATTCCCTACTCGAGCTTGACGATGCACTTGTGAGTGGAGTAGGCATCGGGACCATTTGGTTGGTAGTTGGCACTGGTAGATTAGTGTGAGGCGCACTCTGATATTGATTTTGTTGATAAGTAGACCACCCACCATGATAGTTTTGATATGCGGGCCGTGGAGGCGTTGTTTGGTTCCGCTTGAGAGTTGTTATGTCATTTGTCATAGTTCACAACATCTCCTTGAGGTCGCCTATTTCATCCTTGGAAGAACCCGATGTAGAAGCCAAGCTTTCAGGAGCGGCCGCATATGAGTACATCGACTGGGGAGTTGCTGCCACACTAGTCGATGCGACTTCTTGTGCAGAGTTTGATATTTCAGGAAATATCAGAATAATAGGTCAAGGAGGCAACTTTCCACAATCTATCAAATGATTCTCAGCTTTGATAGCGGTAGCATAAGCATTTGGTAGAGTGGCTCCTCTCAAAGACTTAATCATCACAGAAATGTCAGGGTTAATGGACTTCAGATAAAATATGAATGCCAGTTCCGGAGTCGGACGGATAGTCACAGGAATCCTCTGCCAATTTGAGTGAAATCGGGCATTGAAATCCATCAGAGCCTCCTGGAGCGCTCGTCTTATGACGAATAGCTGATAATATAATGAAGAACGATCTCTGTCATTTGAGAACTTTTCATAGAATGGATCTCTGAGGTCGTCCCAAGTGCAAATTGTATTAGGAGTTAGTGTTAGGTACCAATCCAGAGCCTTACCTTTGAAGGACGCAGCGAGGAGCCTCAGGGCTACATTCTGCGTTGTAATACCATGTACCAGACATACATCCGCTACATCCTACAAATGTTCTGCTAGTGTTTTTGTGTTGTCTCCGGCAAATTTGGGAAGAGCTTTCAGGGCCGAAACTGGGATAGCGCCCCAAACAGCAGGCGCTACCGAAGATACCAGGGGACTTCCAGCATCCCATGCTACATAGTTTCTGTTCGCAGCCGACAACATGGTGAGAGGAAAGGGCGGTGGGAATGGAATGGTTACTAACTGATTTGCGGCCTGGACTGTCCCTAGCGGAGGTACTAGTAAACCAGGGTTATTTGCAGTCTGCGATCTAGTTACAGGCCAATGGCTCATACACCCCTCTACAAGGCAATTTCATTAGTTCATGTCCCACCGGGCGTGCCAGAAAAAGGACAAACTGTTGACGCCAAAAATTGGCGAGGTAATAGTGCCTTATGGGAAACTCAGTTCAAGGGGGACCCTTTGCGCCAAACTGAGTGACCTCCGGATTTTAAAGAAGTCGACTTCTTCTATAATGGTTTTTTGGAAAGGGAAAAGGAAACAGATATAATGAAGCAAAATCTAATCTAAGGCGATGCGCCAAAGTTTGCTGATGGGCACGATAAATCATAGATTTAGGGGCCTGAATGGTGTGGTCACGTTCCAAAACTTCGGGGACTTAAAGCTATAGCATAAACAATTCATTTATTGACATAAAATAATATTGCATACATCCTTACTACTAAGAAGAGTCATTTAGACATGATTTAGATAAGCAAGCTTGTATTCAATATATAGAAGTTCTTTCAAATGAAATGCTTAAGACAGTATAAAGCACAGTTTACAGTTTAATCAAAACATGAAAAACAGAAAGGCCGAACAGTGGGCACAGTCTGAAAGTTTCTTGCAAATAAACATGTAAAAGAGGTCTGATGTCTCTTGTTAAAACCAGTATCCTTTCTTCTAAAATTTCTTGGACCCTTTCTCTCGTCGACAAAGAGAGTATATATAGCCGAAGAGAAAACTCCCACCGCTTTGGA